>VZRI01010697.1:149482-217832 GCA_013397515.1 Upupa epops | reverse complement strand
GCTGGGGGGAGCGGTGGCAGCATTCCTTAATTCCCTGTAAGGAGCTGGGAGTTTATCCTCAGTGTAATGGGAGGTACTGGGAGGAAAGTGGGAAGTGCCACTGAGGGCGGAGGGGCGTGGCTTAGTGTGGGCGGGCCGTGTCAGTAGGCTGACGCCAGCGCTGCCGGGCCCGGCGGGTAGAGGCGCGGCTGCTGTGTTGCTCTTTCTCGTCCGTCATGTTCTGGCTCCGGCTGCTCTCGCTGCTCGTCTCGCTGCTCCTCTCGGTCCCGCTGGCCGCGGTGAGTCCCTGCCTCTCCCCACAGGGACTCCCTGGACAGTTGCTGTGAGGGGCGGTTGGCCAGGGCCTGGCCTGGCCCTGGTTGTCTTCATGAGGGTATTTGGAAGCGGGCTGGTGGCGGATCTGGAGTTGCAGCTCCGTGGTAGCCACAGGCTATTAGCAGATCCCATGGAAAACTTGCTGTTCCCGTGGTGTGTTAGAGGAGTCTTTCCTGTTCTAAACAGGTTCAGTATCGGTTCTTATTGCTTTGATGTCGTGCCGCTGCCTGAGCAGGGCTCTGGGCAGATCCTCAGTCTTTACACCTATTTGTAGCAGCGATGCCTGACAGAACCATGGAATCGTTCGGTATGGAAAAGACATTTAAGATCATCAAGACAAACTGTTAGTCTGACTGTAGCAAGCCCACTGATAAACTATAGAATGGTCTCAGTTGGAAGAAACCTTAAGTATCAGAGAATCGCAGGACCTTTTTGGTTGGAAGAGACCTTTAAAATCATAAAGTCCAACCATTAAATCAAGTTCAACCATCTAGCACCAACTCCATGGGCAGGGATACCTCCCACTAGACCAGGTTGCGCAGAGCCCACCTAGGCTTGAATGCATCCAGTGATGGAACATGCACAGCTTCCTTGGGCAACTCATTCAAGTGTCTCATCAAGTGAAGCCTTGTCCTTTGCTCATGGCAGGGAGGATCTTTACAGTCCTTTCCAACCTAAACCATTCTATGACTTTATGGTTGCCTTGATAAGTTTTGCTCCTTGAGTAGTTACAGCTTTGTGGAAAGTAGCACGGCCCCAGGGGAGACCTGTAGGTGGAAAGGTAATAAGTGTGGGCTCTGAGGGGTGATTATGGCTGAGATGCACAAAATGCTGAAGGTTGTGGGTAGGAAGAAGACTGGAGAACCAGTACTCACCAAACTTGGTAGTATTAGAAAAGAGATACTTTGTGAATTTAGTAGACAAAATACTTCAAAAATATTTAGTGAATTTTGGGAATTTTGGAACCTACAGAAGGTTCCAAAAGAACTGAACAGTTGTCGACAGATTTAAAAGAGGTTTGGCCAAATTCAAATACATCTGGTTCAGAACATCCAAAAGCCAATGAAGTAAGGATTTGCCTTCTGGCATCCCTAGTGCAACAACTTTGTCAGCTGGATATAGGTATGAGGAGAGCAGACCACAACGACCAGAGGGTCATGTGGTTTGTTTAAACAGCATTGCTTGATGCTCTTTGCTCTGACAATATGATGTCTGGAGTTACTATGGACTCCAACCAACAGGCGTTTCTTAGCTCTTGTCTTCCTCTAGCGCTGTTTATTTTCTGCACAGGCACACGTATAAAATAGCACTGCTTTTTAAGAATAGTTTTGTAACAGCTGAGAGAGCTGAGCTTGAGGAACTCCAGCTGACAGGAACAATTTCTCCACCAACCCACAGAAATGAGGGAAGGGGTCTTTTTTTAAAAAGTTACATTTAGTTCTCAAAATATAGCAGCATCCTATCATCACAGAGGAGCTAATAATCTTTTAAATTAGCTTGGCAGGGCTGCTTTTCGCCCTAGTTATATTTTGGGCTGGGATGGTTGCTTTCTTTTTTCTCCAGTTATGTGTGGTGTACTGAGAGATGGGAAGGATTTTAAAAGTAAGCAAATGCTACTGCATGGATTTAAATAAGGCAGTTTGTTATTTCTCTATTGTGAGCTAGGAAAGGTCATCCAAACTTCTTTCTTCTGTGGTTTGTTTTAAATAGAAATGTGCAAGTTGGGTGCTGGTGGAAATGCAAAGAACCCTGAGCAGAATCCAGAAAACAAATTTCTGGTGTGATAAAAACATAACTGATGTTTATTTATTTTCAACCTGTAACATGTATTGGTAGAATCTCTTGCATTTGGTAAGGGTGGTGTAGGGTGGAGCCAACTGATTGGGAGAAAGAGTGGGAAACTCTCATGTTCAGTTAACAGCAGAAGCAGTGGTCTCTCAACTAATATGTAGGGTTTACAAATACTGCAATGATTGTTAACATATACTATAGTGATTGTTTCTTGATTGCATTGCTTCACTGTTGTGATCTATTGCATCTACTGTAAGGAAGTTAACGAGGAAAGAACATCTAAAATAGGCAAAGTTGGGAAGAATCATCTGGGGAGGCAGTCTAGGAGCTTGGAAAGGGATTGCCAGTGTTTTCAGTTGTTTGTTCTATTCCATATCAGGAAATCTGGTTTTGTTGTAGTTTTTCTGCATTGACTCAGTAGTACATGCAGAGTAATAGCCTTTCATTGCAGTCTGGGAAAAAGGGGATGTGTGTAATACTTTAAAACGGCTGATACTGGTTCCTGGTTGCAGGCTTTGTTGACCCAAGGCATTCCTTCATAACCTCATTTTTGCCTGCTGGAGACTTCTGCAAAACAGGAGGGAACAGTCAGGAAGCAAAGATGATCTCCTACAAGCAACTGCCCCTTGAAGCAAAGGCTGCAGTGGCTGCAGCAGTGGTTTTCTTCTCCATGATGGTATCGCGGAGTTATCTGGCAGAAAAACTTGATCTCAGGATGCGGCGTTGGCTTTTGAGGCTGCAGATGGCACTGTTTGCCAATGCACTTATGTTGATAGGATCTCTTCATGTTTGGAGGAGCACAGTTACCACATTCTCCAGGTCTTCAGCTGCCAGCTCCTTCTGTTTCATGCCATGGAAGGTAGCTGTGTTCATGTTTCTAGCTTTGGCTCATTCAAGCTTCTTCACATTGCTGTTTCTCGTGGCAGAAGAGCCCTATTTCTTTTCTTTAGCTGCCTACACTTGCCTGGGGGCCTATATCATTCTTATCTTCTTCCTCTTCACTCTGGGCTCTGTAGAGCAGGCTTACAAGTTCTTGGCTGGCCGAGGTGGGAAGGCAGGCACTGGCAACAAGAACAGAACAGCAATGAAACCAGTTCTGGCAGTCATGCTGACTGTTGTGCTGACTGTTATTGGGCTGCTAAATGCTTCCCAGCCTCCCACTGTGAATTCAGTGGAGGTCCCAGTTCACAAGCTGCCTTCAGCAATGAATAACCTGAAAGTAGTGTTGCTTTCAGATATCCATCTGGGGCCTACGGTTGGGAAGACCAAGCTTGCCATGATTGTGCGAATGGTTAAAGCTTTAAAACCAGACATCACTGTGATTGTTGGCGACCTGACTGACTCTGAGGCAGAGATTATACAACCTGCCGTTGAGCCTCTTGGAGAGCTTGACTCCCCTTTGGGGACTTACTTTGTCACAGGAAACCATGAGTACTACACATCAGATGTTAGCAACTGGTTTGAGTTACTGAAATCATTTAACATTCAGCCACTCCATAATGAGAATGTGAAGATTGTTTCACCAAAGAGCAATGAAGACTGGTTCTGCCTCGCTGGTGTTGATGATATTGAAGCAGACGTGTTGCGCTACTCAGGACATGGCATGGATCTCAAGAAAGCTCTCAGAGGTTGTACCAGTGAGCATGCGATCGTGCTGTTGGCTCATCAGCCAGTTGCTGCCAAGTGGGCACTTCAGGAGAGACCTGACATAAATTTAATTCTCTCTGGCCATACTCATGGAGGGCAGATGTTCCCACTAAATGCTGGAGCTTATTTTCTGAATCCATTCTTTGCTGGCTTGTACAAAGTTGGGCAGAACACCTTTGTCTATGTCAGCTCGGGGACGATGTACTTTGGAATACCCATGAGGCTGGGCAGCAGAGCTGAGATAACTGAGATAATTCTACGCGCTCTTTGAGGTGCTTGCCATTCTATGGGCTCCTACCAACCTGTTTTTCCTTTGGTCAGTATATTGGCTCTTCTGAAAGCAAATCCTTTGTCAGAGAAGGTGTGCTGAGGCAAACTTGAGCAGAATACACTAACTGTAGCTTGGGCATATGAAACAAATCAGGGATGTGTTAAAATAGCAAAGTTAATTCTTTAAATTCATTGTGATTGAGTTCCTCTTCTAGCCTACATGTCTGACCAACCAGACTCTCCACTTGCCCAGCTAGATAATTTCTGTTGCCCAGCACCTGTAATTTTGTAAAATGTTATCCTTGTGCAGTAATACCTGCTGAAGTGTCCTGAAGTTTCCATGTGCATTTAATGCTGCCTAAGCGGGGACATTGAGGGGTTTTCCAAGTGGCACAGTGTCAAGTGTGTGCAAAAACCTCACTGAGATGGTGGCCTTCTTCACCTCTTTGCATATACACATATCCTTTTAGGAGTGGTCAGGTTATCATTTCATACATTTATTGAGTTCTTATTTGATCGTTAGTTCTCACTCCAAATGTTTTCTTTCTGTGCCAAAGGCTTTTCCTGTTTTGCTGCTTTTTTTAAAGTATCCTAGATCTACTTTATTTTTGATAGTAAGAGGAATAACTTTTTCTAAAATCAAAGTCACCCATCCCTGATTATCCTTCATGGCCTTTTCTATCATTGTTTTTTTTTCTGTTTTGATGTCAATGTGCTTGATTTAGACCAGTGTTCAGTATTCCAGATGAAATAAATAATTGTTGTGCTGCTTATTTTATAATTTTAATATATTTTTTGTAAATCTTTTGGTTTTGTGTGTGTGAAATGTATCTGATCTGGAAAACATAACTAAACTAATATATTTGAGGCCAGTTTATGAGAAGGTGGAGGAGTTAATCACTATAAGATTAATACCAGAATTGTATCATCACCTGGTGAAAATTGTATATATTATATTATATAATTGGTATTAATCAGTATTGAGTGAATTGGAGAACATGTACATTGTGGTATAACAAATGCTTTAAATGTTGGGATTTAATAAAGAAAACCTATTTGCTTATCAAGAAAGCTGCCTCTACTGACCTTTTTTTTTTTAATGGTGTTTGTAAGAGTGAATAGTTTCCTGGAGTTACAACAATGTCATTTACAACCTCTTGAGTTAATTTTGTTCCAGAGCAGTTGGTTTGTGTTTCTGGGTTCTATAGCATCCTGATTTTGTGGAGACCTGGCATGTCTATAACTTTTGACTCAAGATTTATTTCAACTTCATGGAACCTTAAGTTGTGTTAAGAATGAGCTCATGTTTCTGGGATTGGGGCTTAAAAGGCTTCTCCTGTGCAATAACTGTCTGTCCCTTGCAGTTCTCTTTCCCTGCCAGCTCAGGGCTTATTTTCTCACATCTGTCCTTGCATGTTCACCACATGGACAATTGCACTTGTACACTGTTGGCATAATGGTTTGGATTGCTGCTTGCATTTCCTACAACTTTAGGTTTTCTGTGAACAAATGCCTTTGTCATAGTTGCCACAGACTGTAGTCTTCCTCCTCCTTGTAGTCTGTAGTCTTCAAACATTTGTAGAGTGTTATCTTACTTGGTTGCTTCATTTTTAATTATCTAGGCGTCTTTACTCAGCAGTTTTATTTTCTAGTTGTCCTGAGAATGTGTTTTTTCTTTATATTCTATCCAGCAGTTTGTTCTCTTGTTGGTTAGGCCTGTGACATGTTACACTGGCTACTTCTTGCTCTCTGGTTGCTCCAAATAGTCCTTTCTGTTGATTCTTCCCATCATTGTATGCCATGACATAACAAAGGAGTTCACTGGTTAGCAGAAAGTGGGGGTTTCTTTGGAATGTCCTTCAAAACAGTGACATCTGTCGATCTCTACTTGAGCATTATGAGGTTTGCTTGGTTGACATATTTTCTGATAGGTATGGAGGTTGAACTGATTGCATTGGCTGATTTATGATCTTCCTTTAGACTGCTTTGGGTTGGAAGGGGCCTTTAAATATCTTCATAAATCCCCACTCATTTGTCATTGAATGAGTTGATTTAAAATGTACTCAATAATGAATCTGATAAAATGTGAAGTCATAGAACAAGAAGACAGCAAACCAGCTGCCTAGTGGTGTGTGGTGGACAGAAGTAGTGTTGGTGACAAGGGTGCCAAAGGCGTACAAGAGGTGCAGCCTTAATATGTGTTTAAAATAAAAAACAAAAAAATAAAAGGTTAAAGGTTCTTAAAGATAGAGGGCCAGGCACTTAAAAGCTTTTCTTTTTCTTGTTAAAAATCAAGGGAAAAGATAAGTCCTACTGTTGGTCACAGCAGTTTAAATCTCACTAAGATGCTCAGGAAGTGACTATATTTATTTGTCTTATGGCTAGAAAGTGCAGATTTTTATTCTTAATTTACCTGCTACTTCTTTAAGTTCCTTGCTTTGGGTGTGCTTAGCTGGAAAGATGTACTTTCACCAAAAATGCCTCATTTTTAATGACTGACATGAATATATGCAGTTGCCAGATGAATCTATCAAAGAGGTTTATGCTTATTAAAAATGAAGCTTTTAAACCTGTATCGGTACCATTGTGCTTTCAATTGTGGACAACCCACAAATGTACAGGCTTTTCTGTGTGTCTGTCTAGGCAGAAAATTACTATATTGTGCATTTTTTGTTGTTGTTGTTGGGTTGTTTCTTTTTGTACACAGGGCATATCCAAGAGGAGTTTTGGGATCGATTATGACTGCAACTGCTTTATCAAGGATGGGAAGCCTTTCCGTTACATCTCGGGTAGCATTCACTACTCACGAGTGCCCCGCTACTACTGGAAAGACCGTTTGTTGAAGATGAAGATGGCAGGACTTGATGCCATTCAAACGTAAGTAGCTATTGGCTTTCCAAGCAATTTGTATAGTCCTGTGAGATGTAAGAGAAATGTAATGCGACTGCTGTTATTTGCTTATTAATTAATAGGTGAGAAAGCTCCAGACAAGTACAAGGTGACCTCTAATAGCATAGACTGGAGCAACTGGAGAGGTTTAGTTAACAGTACCCACTTTCCTGCTGAGAGGCAGCATTTCTTGCTTCACAACCCAGGATACAAACATGACCTGAGACAAATTACTGGGCTGTGAACTTTGGCAACTGCAAGAGTCTTGTTTGCTTTGCCTTTGCCAAGTGCATTGTAATCTCTGGTCAAAAGGCAGACAAAGTAAAAGCAGACAATAATCTTTTAATGCTGCCCAGGTTGCATTGCCCTGAAGCTTTGAAAGTATTGGTACATTCTCAATATTTAAAGCTATTTCAGCAGGAGTGTTTAAATTTAGAAAAAAATGTTTGGAAAGTAAGTGTAGTACTTAAATGAAACCCAAAAAGGCAGTTTTAAACAGCTTTCAGTTGCATGTACTAATTCTTTGGTCCATCATTCCTACCTTTCCTATCCTAGCTGATTGTAGACTTAAGTATTTAGATTTTTAAAAATTGTATCTCTGCTGCATCCCTGGTGTTTTAAGATCAACTCTTTCCCATTTCCCCCATCACTGTTGTTCATTGACAAAATTGCCACAAGGCTGTTTGCTTTTTTTTACCTGCTGCTTCCACTGTAATCTCATATGAACGTGTTTCTTTTCTTCCTGTCATGTGTTGCTGGTGTCAGCTGGTCTGTGTGGGTCAGAGGAGAGCGGCTTTGTTTCTCCTTTGGTAGGGAAGGCGCAGGTAGCAAGTGTTGCCCCCTGTTTATCTGATCCACACCCTTGGGTCACCCATGACACAGACCAGGTTTTTTAAAGCCTCTTTTTTTCTAGATCAGACTAGGATTCTTTAACTTTCTCCCCTTCTGATTTTTTCTGCTGTGCTGAAAAACAGTTCCTAAGTGTTTATCTGCTCCCTTTTTTTTTCCTCTGAGAATCCGAAACATATCACCACTTCCTGTTTTCCTGTGAAATTTGCAGATAATCAAGCCTTACTGCTCTTCAGTATTTGAGATGAAGTATGCATTTTCATGTAACCTGGATATAATTTTGTGTGGGTTTGGTAAAAATGGAAATTAGCCTAGAGTACTGTTTTGTTGTGGTTTTGTTTTCTCTTGTCCGTTCTTTCCTGGATCTGTAGAACTTAGCAAAGGACTAAAATACCATTTGAGTGAGGTTGTTCTGGAATGGCAGAAGGTGGTCATGTGTCTCCTAACCTTAGGGCTGCCTCTTGAGACTCTGGTTGGAGTGTTTAAATTTAGACTCATGAAACATGGAAGAATTTTCCCATAATGTGAGATATGGGAGCCTGCCTTGTTCTTGTCAAGGTGCTCCTATTGAGCTTTATCACTTTCAGGGAAGCCGGATCCTTTTGTTACAGGATTGTCCTTGTAAATACCTCGTGATCAAAGCAGTTAGTCCTGTTCTCTGCAGGTTCATTTCTAAAAGACTCCCTGTGCCTCCATGTCTTGCTCAGTTAATGCCTGAGTCAGCAGCTTGTTTGGGACTCTTGGGTGGGCAAAGCCAGTTCATGCATAAAACCACCTGCCCCTGGGAGCAACTTAAGCAGTAATAGAATAGGAGGAAACAGGTGACAGGAAGCTTGAACTTATATTAAAGCTTAAAATATCAAAGCTTAAACCTTCCAAAAAACGAATCGAAATTTGGTGCTGAGGTTGGTGTGACAACCCCAAAAGACTTTTGGAAAGGACTGACAGTTAATGGTTTAGGTTTTCACAGTGCGGGAGATAAACAACCACTAGATGGGGCTGAATATTCACAGATTTATGAGTCACTGGCAAAGTTTCCAGGAAGCTCCTTTTTCATAGAAAGTTAATGTTGAGCATTTTATGTGTTTGACTGTGTTTGACTAATGAACTGTAAACCTGTAGAAATCACCTTTAATACAGAGCTGTGTTTAGAATATCTATTAATTAAGAAAGCAGTACTATTTACTTTTTCTAAAGACTCATAAGCGTGGAATTTAACTGGGATGTGTAAATTGCTGCTTTATTACTTACAAAAGCAGTTTAATTTTATCTATTAAAAAATACCCTCTACTATTACTGTACATTCAGGTAGTTATAATAGCCACTACTCTTGCTGAAAGATTCTGATTTTTGGGTTGGTTGGTTGTTCACGTATGTGACCATCTCAGCAGTTTGCTCATGTGAGGGTTCCTGTTTTTCTTGTTTATCTAACACAGTATTTGTCTGCACTTTCCTTCCGTCTTGGGTAGGTCTTACAAAATTGACTCTGGAACATACAAACCAACCTAGACAGTAAGAAAAGTGTTGCCTGAGAGGATCTTTGCTTGACTAACCACAGTTTTAGTTTTACAATTTTTTTCTTCTCAAGTTTCCTCTCTCTGTCATGGTCGCAACAGTTCTCTCAGAAGGAACCTCTCTATAAAAACTACATTAATGGAGAATGTTTTTCCGTTCTCTTGAATCCTTGCTCAGGCTGTACTCATCCTTTATTTTAGTGTCTATGCTATGCCTAACACTTAGGAATGTCTCAAGCCTAGACTCTCATGGCTGTCAACTATGAGCCACAAGCTACAACGCTACACATGGTAGTTGGTAGATAACGTGTGTGTTTGTTGTCTTGCAACCAGGTGTATTTTTTTTAATCTTCCATGAGATGTTCTCTGATGAGGTTGTGGTTTTCCAAGTCCTCAGAGCAGGAGAGAGGTGTTCTCTGCTTGTTTGGCAGCTTTATTACTTGATCAAGATTAAGTTTTGTTTTCTCCAGGCTCTTGGGTACCTTGAACTTGACTTTTCTTCCCATGCTACTCTTACAGAAACAATCCACACTGCTCCTGCTCAGTGGGAACTTTCAGGACCTATATGCAAATCATTAGAGGTTTAGACACTGTTAAGTTCTTTGTAGTGGTGGCAGCATCAGCCTCACCTGTATTTCCTGTGCAAGTGGGTGATCCATTCACTAAGAGTTATGTGGAACTTTGGGCAGGCTTGTTCTTGACCATCTCCTTTGTGAGTGCTTTACATTACTCATCTCCTCATAAACCTCCCACCACTGGATGACTGGCAGCTGGTTTGCTATCACCAAATCCATCAACAGTTTTGGTAGTTGTCCTGGTTTTGAAATGGCTCTAATGAAAGCTGTCTCACAGTTATGTGGGCTCCTGTAAATGAACTGCCAAGTAGTTTTAATACCTTTGACTGTATGAAGCACCACACAGCGAAAAAGCCCTAGACTTTTTTTTATTTTACTAATCTGAAGACCAGGCAGTTCAGCATTACAGGTCTCAGGGGTGTGTAATGCAAAAAGATGTTATTGGAAGTTCTCTGCAACCAATGGAAGGTGACTTTTCTTTCTTCATAGGTACGTGCCATGGAACTACCATGAACCCCAGCCAGACAAATATGATTTTTCTGATGACAAAGATCTGGAGTATTTCCTGCAGCTTGCCAACGACACTGGTTTGCTGGTTATCCTGAGAGCTGGACCTTATATCTGTGCAGAATGGGACATGGTAAAACCTTTTGTAACAGTTACTGTAAACCTAATTCAAGCATTTCTGTCTTAAACGTACTTGGTGTATCCTTTGGCAAGATTCTGGGCTTAGCATATTAAAATCCAATACCTGTAGGAAATCAGTTTTCAGGTCTCAGTATGTGTTTTGATAAAAGGCTGAATTCTTTTTACTTTTCCTTAAAATGATGATGAAAGTGATCATCTATTCTTTTCCCAGGGAGGTCTTCCTGCATGGCTGCTGGAGAAGAAATCTATTGTCCTCAGGTCGTCTGATTCAGGTAGAGGCATCAAAGAGGCCTAGTGAAAATACACTCTAGTAGCAAAGTTATTTACTACTTGAGGCCATGAATAGGTAACTTAATCTGAAATATGAATTCAGCTGCATGTTAGAGGTCAAAGATATATGTCATATCTGACACTGGCAATGATCTACATAAAACAAGAATACACACAGCAATGTTCAAACTTGTTTTCATGTTGAAGAGTATTAGGGTAACATGTGTGAGACATCCTGAAGTCTCACTGGTGATTTTCAGAGTTCATCAGTATTCAGATGTTTTGGTTTTTTTAGTAAACTGTAATGGAAGTACAAATTTACTAAAATCAGTTCATTAAATGCTGTTCAGGAACACATTATATATTTAGAACATGAGGTAAAAAACTCCATGTATAATTATATTAAAAAAGGCAGAAAAGCTGTGGAACATTTAATCTTTGGGTGTTGCAGATTACATGGCAGCAGTGGAGAAGTGGATGGGAGTCCTTTTGCCAAAGATGATGCCTCACCTCTATCAAAATGGAGGTCCAATCATCATGGTGCAGGTAACTTCCTGATAATCATATGAATCCAAGCTTGGATGCTTTTATTGCTCATGCAGACTCCACAGATGTTGGGTCATAATGTCACAGATGTTCCTTAACCATTTAAGTCAGCTGAAAGGTTCTGGTGAAATCCCTTATCCTATAGAACCAAATGCCCTGTTGCTGGAATTGAAAATGTCTACTCTGTCAGAGTTGTTTCCCACACACATAAAGCAATAAAAGAAACTAATGTAGCTTTTTAGATCTGAACTTCATGACAGTTCTCATAGTGCCAAAATGTGCATGAAACCTTATGACAGGAAAAAAGAAGGTTTTTTAAAGTTTTCTTCTTGAAATTCCCGGGTTGGCACAGTATGGGAGACAATACCTTCGAATATGCCCAAGATCATTGTCCTTGAATGATATTTTAAATCTATTGAGACAAAATCCTGGGCATAATTATTGCTTGGCAGAAATAAGATGCTTGTAATGGGATTTTGGGAAATAACCTTTAAGTGTGCATGGCATTGCCATCAAAGGAAAAGGAGGATTGGATTCAGGCTTTGTAATTATGGTATCAAATGCAGACGGTATTTAGCAATTGCTTTATTAACTTGCTTTTACAGGTAGAGAATGAGTATGGGAGCTACTTTGCTTGTGACTACAACTATCTGCGTTCCCTTCTGAAGATCTTTCGCCAGCATCTTGGGGATGATGTGGTGCTGTTCACAACAGACGGAGCAAGCCAGTTCCACTTAAGATGTGGAGCTCTTCAGGGTCTTTACGCCACAGTGGACTTTGCCCCAGGTTGGAGACTGCTGTTTATTACCACAAAACTCTGGTGCATGTATGTTTGTGGCTGGGCAAATTGACTGGAATACTTGACAATCTTCACTGTTGTGTTCAAATAGCATAACAGGCATTTCTGTGTATTTGATGTGCTCTTAAATCATAGATTCATAAATGTACAAATCACCCGGTGATTCCACAACACTAGTGAAGGGAGGTGATGCACCTGTTGCTGTAAAACAGGACCCAAAAGTATCATGGGTGTAGCAACTCAATTTTATTTCTGTCTTCATAGGTGGCAATGTCACAGCAGCATTCTTAGCTCAAAGGAGCAGTGAACCTGCAGGACCTTTGGTATGTCTTTTGACTTAAATTTCTTGTATAGTTCCTAATCTTGCAGCAGTTATTGATAGGAGATGACAACAGTGTGTTGGACAGAGTTCGGAACACATTTATGAACATAATTTCCAAGTTAGTCAGAAAAACTGAATAGGGGAACTTGTCTTTGGTTTTGTTAAATTCATATTAACTGCTCTTCAGCAAAAATAATTTGAGTCTCAAAGGGTATCAATGTTGTTACAATATTATTCCCTTGCTAAGACCAATGTTTACAAAGCAGCGGAAACACAAAGTATGATTAGAGAAGTTAGTTGAGGTATATGTGGGGGTGGAAGTTAAAAGCAAAATTAAAAGAGCAGGTTAGAAGTTGCTTCCTGTTTTCAGCTACCCTAGAGGCTTTTACATAAACTAAAATGGGATTTGAGACCCCTGGGAGCCCTTTTCACAGAGATACTTTAGATGAGCCTTCTCCAAGGTTATCTCCATGCTATGAAATTGTTTAAAACACAGTTTGAGCATTTAAACTATTTATTTCTCATTACATCTACACTAGGCATGCTCTTCTGCAGAGAATCTATCAGCTTCATTATCTGTTTGAATGCCAGGCATCTAAAATGTGGTCAGATTTATAGTTTCTGAGGAAATTTGGGCTCTTTGGTACTGAATTATTTTCTAAGCATCCCTATAAAATTATTGAAATAATATTTTAATTTTTTTGATGAATTATCTACCTAAAAGCACCAACTTTGTGTATTCTTTACTGTATTTATAGTATTTTCCAAAAAGGCTTAAATGAGTCAAGGTGCCTTTTTTTCCTTCTCCTAAATCACATTACATTGTCATCTTGTTCCCTCTTCATGTTTTCCCTTCCTCTTTTGTGCTTCCTCTTTTCAGGTTAATTCTGAGTTTTATACTGGATGGTTGGATCACTGGGGGCACCGTCATTCTGTGGTGCCTGCACAAACTATAGCTAAAACACTGAATGAAATCCTGGCACGTGGTGCTAATGTTAATCTGTAAGTGTGAGCTCAGTAGAGCTTAGTTTGTTGGGGGGATTTTTTTTTTCCCGATTCAGCAAACCCTGATTTAAATGGCTGTTTGGATTTTTTTTCCTTTTCAGGTACATGTTTATAGGTGGGACTAACTTTGCCTATTGGAATGGTAAGGAATTATTTAAGTGATAATGCTCTAGAGGAGCTGCTTATGGATTAGGTTGTGATGTGCTTTGTCAAAGCCTGAGTTCTTGCTTGATAGAAGTTGGCTGCAGTAGCTGTTCTCTCTTATTGCCAGTACATTGTACTAAACCTAAGTGGCATTTATCTTTGCAAAGATTAATTCTGCTTCAAAACCCACATTTTTTTAAAGTGCTTTTATTCTTTCTTTCTTTTTTCCCTTAGGTGCTAACATGCCCTATATGCCACAGCCCACTAGTTATGACTATGATGCTCCTCTGAGCGAAGCAGGAGATCTGACAGAAAAATACTTTGTGCTGAGGGAAGTAATTGGCATGGTGAGTGTCTATTTGGACTAAACTACTATTTGGACTGAAATATCCTACTTTTGAGGACTTCTCTGGGGTGAATATAGTTGGTTGAATACCTTAATGAATTTCAAATACAGAGGAAGAAATTAACTGTTGTCAGAAATACCAACGAGACTTTGATACATCTGCTGTTGAGGTTTGACAGGAGGGGATTGGCAATTATAGTGCTGTGGTATCATTTAAAAAGAAAAAGACCAGGTAAATGAAAGAAGACCCTTATCTTGATGCAGAGGTGAACTTTGGCTGTGATTTTTATGCTGCATAGACCATGTGTAAACCTAGCAAATCGTGCCTCGTGCAAAAATTTGGTGCAGAAACCACTGGCTAGACTTGCCACTCTTCAAAGGTATGCATCGAAGTGGTAGACACTCCCTTTCTCTGCTGATCTCAGATGGATTTTCCTAGCAATACATGGCAAGAAGTATAAACAGCATGGCAGTCAGAGTGTTTCCTTGTCCTCTTTCCCTGTAATCAAGCAATTGTCTATACCAGAGGGAAGCTAATGGTAGGACCTCAGGAGTTTTGTGGAGCTGTGGAGGAGGCTGCTGTCTCAAGACACATGGAAGTGCTTCCCACAGGGAAGTGCTACTAAGGGAGGAAATATTTCAGGTGGAAATACTGATTGGCAGGCAGACCAGACTGCAGCAGGAGAAAACACAGGAGGACTCCCAGGACACTGTGATTCTTTGGAAGCTTGTTTGTTTGTTTTGCTTTGTCCTGGTTTATCCTCAAACCATGCCATCTTTTTGTGATTACCACAATTGCAATAGTTATTAAAAATTAAAATATTTTAAAATGTCAAAAATCAGAATCTTATTTTTAATTATTTTATTTTAATCATAAAACATAATTCTTAAATACAATAATAAACTAAATTAGGCATTATAAAAGGATTATAATAATGGTTTTATTGTTGTCTGTACTTATGAAAATGTTTAAATTTAAATTGTAGTTGTTATTAAAAATTAACATAGGAAAAATTGTTTGAGCAAGTCAGACTTTTTTTTGTTTTACAAAACCTCTGGCATGCAACTGTAATCCTTTAGCACAATAAGATTATCTAGCCAAAGTTCTACTTTCTAAAGTCATGAAGTGGGAAGTGAGAATTAAGTTACAGTGTATTTGTATGTAAGTTTCGTGTGCATTTTGTTTTCTTTTCTTCCTTTTCTAGTACAAGCAGTTACCAGAAGGTCTTATCCCTCCAACAACACCTAAGTTTGCATATGGAAACGTTTACTTGCAGAAGGTAAATCAACATCTGCAATAACACTGAGTATGGTTCCGTTATGCTTTGTATGTTTGCTTTTGGCAAAAAACATTTTTGAGGGTATCAGAGCAGTCTCTAGATACTGTACAAAATAAAGAGTAAAACCTTGAAAGCAAACTGAACTCCTTCAGTGTGTGCTTTCTGGGAAGAAGAAAATGTGTTGGTCTTCATCTCTCTACTTTTTCTGTGCTGCAGGTGGGCACTGTGGTGGAAATTCTTGACAGACTGTCAGGTGCTGGACCAGTGAAAAGCACTTACCCATTAACCTTTGTTGAGCTAAAGCAGGTGAGGGTTCCTTTAGGAGGTGCCTTTGCAGTAATTCTGTAAACTTCATTCAAACAATTCCCTATGATCTTAGTTTCAGTGTCTTACACCTTATCTGTGATATCCAAGTGTTCTGGTTTATATGATTTTGTGCTGGTTTGCATTTCTCAGATCATCAAAACACAGGAAAACATAGGGACAATGTTACAGTAAAGAAAGAATAACGAGTTTTACTAACAAAGAGTAAAGATGGGTTAAAAGACAAATTGTGGCTGAGGCATCCCTAGTGCTTCTTCACCCACTTTTTCTAATGCGGAAGCATAGTGCTAATGCCACTGCCAAGATACTGATCTTGTCAGAGAAACCTAGAGAGAAAAGGAGAGAGAGTGGGAATTAACTGTATTTCACTAGATCTGCGTGGCAGAAACAATTTTTGATGCAATGGCCATTCTGGAAGCAATCTGAAACTGGAGAGCAAATGTCTCCAAGAATTCTCTTCAGGGTAATGGAAAATTAGTATCTGGCTGTTGCATGTTGCATGTAAACAGATTCAGAGGTAGTCCCATGACACCAGGCTTTCACCTTTTCCTCTCTCCTCTGATTTGTTTTTCAGGTTTTTAAGAGACTTTTTAAATCCATCTGTTTCTTCACTATTAATTTTCATTATTGTGTTTTTTCTTTGTCTCTCCTCACCTGCTATTGGTCTGTTCACAGTACCTGAGACACTCCCACTCTCCTGTGTTTCCTCTCTGTCAGGCTCTGTGCATTGGTTTCCCTATCAATTTTGGAGACTTTCCATATTTTCTCACATAGTCAAAGACCTTTCCCTTGGTAATTTCTAGTTGGCTTTTCTCTCTCATCCTCTGGTCTTCCCACCCTTAGCACCCTGCTTAGAAAAACTCCTGAGAGGAGAAACAGTGGAGCTTCCAAGCATATTTTTAGGGTTTTTAAACTGCCTTGTCACAGTCCTCCATTTCTGGTCATCTTGTTGCAAATGTAGTGCAAATATAATTGTTACAGCAGAATACAAATGGTTTACTCTTGCTTCTTCCATGTTCTAATTCAAGACTAGAAGATAAATGGTTTTGTGGCCATTGAGTGAAAGATATTAATTTTTACTTGATTTTAATTGATGTTTCACTTTGATAAGAACAAGTCTAATAACCATGATTATGCATGTCATTAAACACTTATTTTTATTGAGGAAATACCTTCATAGTCAAGACCCTCATTCTTTAACATAAATGATCTGATGAAACATTTAAATGTGGGCAGTCTATGAAATTTATACCCGTTACTTAAAGGTCAAAGCAAACTCTAATCTAAAGCTGCGTTCATATAGATTCTATCTGAAGTGAATGAAAGTGAGGGTTTCAATCTAAGTATGTAGGTGGGAATGTGGGCTGTTTCTAATTCATTACCTGAATTAAGGCTACAGAATTATCTAGTTTATTAACCTGTTTGGGGATTTTTGTTTTCACCCCTTTCTTTCCATAGTACTTTGGGTTTGTACTGTACAGAACAACACTTCCAATAAACTGTACAGAGCCAACACAACTGTCTTCACCTTCCAACGGAGTCCATGATCGTGCCTATGTCTCTGTTAATGGGGTAAATTGTTTCTTATTCATTTCTGTCACAGTGGGCCTTTACTGAAGACATAGATACATCCTGAGGGGTTTTTTTAACTTGTTTTTCCAGTTTATCAAAACAACCCTGTTAGATCATCTTACTTACTCACATGAAGGGAAATTCTTGATTATTACTAACTGTTCCTATTCATATTGCAAAAAATAAATGTATTTTCAAGTAAAATGTAGTTGATTCCATTTTTGAGATACTGGAATGTTGATAGAGATTCATGACCTAAGTGAAAAAATAGAAGTGTTTTCTTGCAGGTTATTAAACTTGCAGCTTTGTTTTATGATTCTTGACTTCATCCTTTGGGGTTGGGGGAATTGGAAGCTGCGAGCCTATGCCTTACCCTCTGACACAAGTTAGAAAAGAAAGAAGCTCATTGTACAGGTTGTGAGCTTTACCTTTCTTTAGGGAAGGTTTTATTCATGCGTAATGAGAACTAATATCTATACACAGGCAACCTACTTTTTCAATTAACCTTTGACCTGTGCTAACTCTAATCACCTTTGTGTCCACCTTACATTGTGGGAATGGGAAAAAATAAAACTGAATATTGATGTGAGCTTAATTGGATGAAGCTGATATTGTCAAAATCCTCAGTGTTTTCTTTTGGTGCAATTTAGGTTCCTCAGGGTGTCCTTGAAAGGGACAAATCACTTGCAATAAATATAACTGGGAATGCTGGCGCAAATCTGGACATCTTGGTAGAGAATATGGGCCGAGTCAACTTTGGAAGATACAATAATGACTTTAAGGTAAGTAAAAGCAGTTGAGTTACTAGATTGTGGTGGCTTTCCCTCTTTTCCACAGATTTAAAAAGAAATTAGTGAGTGAAAAAGAGCAGGATTACACTGCTGTAACTTCAAATCTGAATATAACTAGTATTTATTTGAGTTCATTTCAGTCACTGAAATCAGTATGGAAATAAAAACTGACAGACATCTTTTAAGTTTTTTTTTGTTGGTTCGTTTATGTTGTTAGCCAAAGTGTCGCCCACAAGACTTTCAGGTTGATTTGAGCCTGTTCCTGACATTTAAGAAACATGTGAAGCCATTTAGATAAACTGCAAGAAATGGGTTGGAAATCGATCTAGATCTTGGTTGTACTTCAAGGCTTGTAAATCCTGAGTGCTTGTGTTGTGGTGGGATGATCCTGGCTGGTTACCGAGTGTCCATCAAGCCACTCTATCAGTCTTTCTCCATCAATAGCACAGGAGGAGAGAAAAGAATAAAAGGTTTGTGCATTAAGATAAGGACTAGGAGATCACTCAGCAGTGACAGCAAACCCTGTTCATACTGTTTTAAGGTACCTTCCTTTAGGTGATGGGCAAGCAAGGGCAGCCAGTTCCCCAGTGCTTTGCCTTCATGTTGGGCCAACAAAAATGGTGCATGTGACTGTTTATTTCATGTCAAGCCAGTTGATAAGGAAACCTGTGTGTTTAGTGTGAAATTAAGGTAACAGACAGAGGTTGGATTAAGGAGAGATTAGCTAGATTAAGCTTTGTGTTGCTGTGGTTGAGATGAGAAATCACACTTGTACCAGAGTTTCAATCTTCTCAAGATTTAAGAGTGAAAACAAGCTTAGCAGACAAATCAATTGTGAGAAGAATTATACAGAATCAGGATCCTTCTGTGTGGAACAGACAGCTTTTCTCAGGTGTCTTTGGAATATGCGTGTTGCTTCTTTGTAGAATCCTTCCTTTATACTCTTTGTATTGGAAAACTGGGGATAGTTGTACATTGGAGTTAAGGTATTTCATACTTTCAGAAAACATTTTAGGGGAAGAGGTTCCTACTTAATGCAGCCTGACATTTTAAAGAAAATACAACAGCTTTTCTTGGTTTTGACTAGTTTTGTATCACTTTTTTTGAACTCAAAATGGAACCAAGCATCTAGATTTTGGGAAGGAATTTTAAAAGGAATACATTGTGCTGATTTAAGTCGTCTTGTTGGATGATGCATAGGAAGGAAGCATCTTGTTTCAGAGGTTTTTTTCCTGTGTTTTTTCACATGCTCTCTGCCACCTATATCTTTGTTTTACTCGGAAAATGTATATCCATACCTGGACTATGCAACATGAAACCAAAGAACAGTTGCTTGGTGGATGCTTCATGTCCTTTGGAAAATGACACGTGCTAATGCCTAAAGATGGGCTAATGGAGGCAGGTTAGAAAGAAGAGTTTACTCGTCTAAAATCATGACTTTACTTACCTTGCTTTCACATTCATTGTGCAAGCCCCCTGAGGTGCTGCATCGGTGGTTCCATAGAAAGGAAATGGGAACCCGTGAGCTCAAAGCTGACTGTAAGCATTTCTCTGAATCAGGGTCACAAAAGTGTGTGTGCCTTGATTTTGTGTGTTACAGAGTTGTAGGTTGTAAATGCTGCTTTCTCTGCTATTGTGTAGGTTAATGTCTTGGGTTAGTGGCTCAATGTTACCAAATATCTTGATGGTATCTCAGACTTAGAAAACTGAATTATTTTTCTGCTTTTGTTTCAGCTTGAAGTTTTGGATCATACTCATGGTAAATCAAACCAGAAGTTGTCAGTTAGAGGGGAAAACATTTTAAAAAAAAGCAAAACCTTGTGCATCATTGAAAGCACAAAACTTTGAAGAGGAACAGACCTTTCACAGAGAATAAATGCAAATTTTTACTCAAGCATAACTTGTTGTAATTTGGTGAAGGTCAGATGTTTGTGTCGCACACAGATTGGCAGCCACTGCAAGTACTGTGACTCAATTAATTCTTGACTGATCTGTATTGCAGCTGAAAAACTGCAATAATATAAAGCTAATTATGTTCTACTTTGGATTTTATTTTTTCATAGGGTCTAGTTTCAAATTTAACTCTGGATCAAGATGTACTTGTTGAATGGGAAATGTATCCTCTAGACATAGATGGAGCAGTGAACCACAAACTTAATGACCTTCTTGATCAACCTAAGAAATCTGTTGACAGCCCACCAAGTTTTGAAGCACCTACTTTTTACACTGGTAGACTTTCCATCCCTGAAGGGATTCCAGACTTGCCTCAAGACACCTATGTCAAGTTTCCTGGCTGGACAAAGGTACCATATTTTGCTGTAAAAACTGAAGCCACTGAAACTTCTATGAGCGATTGCATCTTTTGGATAGGCAGAAGTTGGTTGTAGTAGTGAGGTGTCTCTAATCTATGTGAACAACTAGGAAATGGATTTCTTGCTGCAAGTAAATCTGGAGAGAAACCACTAAGAGATGGGAACAATATTTAGAAGACACCAGGTATTGTTCTTTAAAGTGGAGCATCACAAAACAAATCCAAATGCACTTTTTCAGCAATGAGGAAGGTGAATTACCAGATTACTTAGAAATACTGCATTTAGTTGTGGGATTTTTTACTTGAGATGTGGAGCATAAACAGGTTTTTGGAGGGAGTGAGGAAATGCATGTCATGATAAAACCAGTTTTTATTCTGGAGAAAGTGAGTTGCTATAGGGCATTCTGCTCTTTATATTAATTGATTACAAGTAACCACCTGTCACTTCAAATGGAGACCTAAGCTTTCAGGCTTAGGCTAGTAGCAAAATTAGTCCTTTCTGAAGCAATTAATTTACTTCAATTAACATAAGAGTGAAGGAAGTTGCTGGTGATCTGTCTGCAGTCTCATAGAGGTTAAAGCGCTTCCCAATATGTGGAAAACTGATTCATTGCAGACATTTAGTGTTGCTAGCACTGAGTCTGGGTGAGGAAGTCTGACTTAGTCCTTGTTCCTACATATGCACATCTTGCATAATCACTGTATGAATCCAAAAAAACCTGTTGTGCTTTCTCAAGTGAGGTGCCTGTAGGTGTTCACAGCTCTGAACATATGGTTAGATTTATAGAACTTCTTTTTAATTCAACAGAAAAAAAGAGTTTGTAGTCAGGACTCTGACTCTTGATTTCTGTGGAATCACAGACTGTGATTGCTAACACTGCTGAAAGAAATTTTGTTAGTGAAGAGGTTCCTCCTTTATTTTTTTGAGAGCATATTGATTGGAGGTGTGTATAATGCCATGATGACTGAGGGCAGACGTATTCCTGAGTATGCAGTTTGGAACTGAGAAATTAAGTTCATAGTTTTCCTGAAAAAATGAGAAACAACCAGTACTTGACTAAGATCAGAACCAGAGACCCATCTGATCATACCTCCTCCCACATTAGAACTCCAAGGCAGTTGGTTTGGGCAGTGGATACACTCACTTATGGATCTATTTGTGTCTAAAATTATGACAGAAGCAGCGAGATAGACCAGAAAGCTTATCTCTTGCCTTTTAATACAATGAAAGCAAGCCACAAAGCAAGATAAACTTTTTTTTTTAAAAAAAAGGTGTTTGAGACCAAAGTTTATTAACACCTTGTCAGAACTACCCAAGATAGGATCTCGTACCGTGGAAGTGGTTTTCAAGCTGAAAGAACATCGACTGCATTTGCAAATGTTCCAAGTCTATAAAATATCTCATGAGAGTTGCATAAAAGATGGTGAAAGGACACTTAGGAGGAGAAAAGGAAATTATTTCCCCAAATCAGCTGCATATTCTCCCTTCTGTCTAGCCCAGTGAACCAAGATTTAGCTCAACAATGTAGGAGTTCACTTACAGTTTTAGTAAAGATTCTTCAGCTCAGTAATTTATAGACTTCTGGAAAGTTCAGTGTGTCTGCTCTGTGGTAGAAAAATTGCTGGTTTGACTTTTTTTTTTCCCCTTGCCCAATGTAGTTTTATCTTTGGAACTTAAATTTTTTCTAATGTTAGAGAATTCTGAACTACAGATTTCTGACCACCTCCACTATAGGAAGTCATTAAAAGCATTTGTATGCCAAGTTAACCACAATTTCATTGAACTTTGATACCAGCAGACCCCTCAAAGAGTTTATTCATGGTAGGTAACTACAATGAAACGCTGTACTCTCTCGTGGTATGCTTTCATAACTTCTTTTGTTGACTTTGCTATGACAAGCATAATAGACATTTGAATTTCATCTGTCTAGACAAGCTGTACCTTTCTCATTAAATTATGCAATAGGAAGGGAGTACCAAGGTAGTGTAGTCTTACCTCTGTAAGCTGCAGCAGAATTTGGATCTTTTTTTTCTTCTCTAGAGTTCTTTTTTCCTTTTAGCAATCAGCTTCAAGCAAATACAATGTTCAGGTCTTCTCTGGACGTAAACTTACGGCAAAATTTAGTGCCGGGAACCTGCAGTTGTGTTTTCCCAAGTATTGCCATATTTGGGATTACTGCAGTGTTTAACCAATTTATTTTCAAATGTTAATGATGCCTTTTGCTCATCAGGGAGTTTAGATTGTTTCAAATGTTATTAGCATTGTCTTGAACAAATTATTAATCCATTATTGTTTTTCTTTTTTCTCTTACCCAGGGGCAAATTTGGATCAATGGCTTTAATCTTGGTCGCTACTGGCCGGCTCGTGGTCCTCAGCTGACCCTCTTTGTTCCGAGGAATATACTTGTTTCATCAGAGCCAAACAACATAACCGTGTTGGAGCTGGAGCAGTCTCCTTGCAGCACCAAGGCGTGCGAGATTGAATTTGTAGACCAACCTAGTATCAATGCAACCACACAGTACGGAGATGACGCCTCTCAACTCTTTGTTAGAGAAATATGGGGGAGCCATTTATAATGGTTTGAGTTTTCTTTAGCTTCCCCTGACTTGTCTTCCCTTGCTCTCAAACCATGCTTCCCTTTTTTAAAGACTGTGTTAGTAAGTTTTTTAGCTGAGGCAACTCCTACAATTTTTCAAAGACCTTTTTTCATTTTCTGTTTTGTTTATCAACTCCTGTAAGTGATCTTGGAAAAATTTTACTTGGTTTCTTAACAGGAGCAGTGGGAAAACCATGGCAGCTGGTCCAAACAGCAGGAATGTGAGGAGAGACTTTGTAATCAGTGTCTGTCTCCTCTTGGAAAGCCAAGTTACTACTTCTTTTGTGCTGTGTCTGAGGACTTCAAGTAAATGGATAAGTAGAAGGATATACATACAATTTAGGCTGTTTTGGTTGGACTGCAGCCTCTGATTAACTTGCCTGCAGAACGCAATCTTAAAGGGAGGTTTTTCTTTTGTGATCCTTTTTTTTTAATCTTCTGTTATTTAATGGGCTTGGAGCACTTGTTTTTCATGGGCCAGCACCTTGGAAGTGGGAGGCTTTAACTTCAAGAATTCTAATTCTCTTTTAGCTGTTAACTCGCATCTTCTGTTTTGTTCCAGTAGAATGATGATCTTCATAAGTACTTAGTGTTTGCAAAGATACCCCATCTCTGTCAGTAAAATTGATTCTCCACAGCGGACAGTCTTCTGTTTGATTCTTATTGTTTCAATGTCAATCATACAAATTCCTGGGTAAGATATAAACAACTAAAGATGAAGATGACATACTGTGTTCATAATTTGAGGTTTCTTCTTTATAATTTTTGTTTGACACAATTTAAAAGGTTCTTTAAGAGCAAAATCCTTCCTCTGTATGTTTGAAAAGGGGAGGAAGAAGAGCTTCTGCTTTTACAGTCTCACTTCAAATGGAAAGTCTAATAGCTGGGGGCTACACATGCTTGGAATAAAGTTGTCTGTTTTGTCCCCAGATTAGTGTTTTTCTTGCATCCCCATGCAGACTCCAGATCATAGACAGTTTATTACAAAGTACTAAGTACCTCAGAGACAGAGACAGACTTTAAAATAAGGAATGGAACAGACTTGGTTTAATACTGGGTTTTGAGGCTTGAAGTGTGCAGAACGGCAGTACTGTTTAGGTATTACTCCAACAACAATTCAGTGCTTAACCCACCAGGAGCATCTTTCTTTTCTGACGGTTAGTGCTGTGGAACTCCAGGCTCTCATTCCAACTTCACTTTACATTGTACTTGTGAAAGTGTAGTGTAAACCAGAAGACTTTGCTCTTGGACGTAATTCTGTGCAATACTACAAGCAGAAAGGCTTTGCATCAGAGATGAAGCATCCATCTGGTTAGATGTAATGAGAACAATAAGGATAAGAATGGGCTTAAAGATTTGTCACATCAGGTTCTAGGTAATGCACCTGCCCCTGTTGCCTCTGTATGTTTGGAACAGAAAGGTGATCCTGGTCTACCTACATGAAAACACTGCACAAGGTTGCCAGGTGGTATGGTTTTGTGTGCGCAGAAGGGAGGTCCCTGTGACAGGGGACTTTCAGAGTACAATGCTACTGAGACAAACCTGTTGCCACTTGTTAGGGTCTAGTTTCAGTTTAGCTTTTGAAGGGCATAGTGTGAAAGCATTCAGACCTCTGACTAGCGTCTGTGGTATTGGCTGGTCTACCTATTTGAAGCTCTGTGAGATTGTGTGTCTGGCAGAGCCAGCAGCCTCCTGAAGGCACAGTACAAAGGAACGTGCCTAATGTTAAAGTCATGTCTCAGATCCTCCTTATGGCATGTCCTAGGGAATTTGCAGGTGCTTTACTGACACAAGCAGCTGAATAATAGGTACAGCAGTATAAAACTGGTGTTTAGTCTGAATTGCCTGCAAGAAGTAGAGATTTTTTCCACCTGCAAGGTAGGGGTGATCTTTGCCATTCTGTAGGGTACCACTTTTTGAAATCTGCCCTTCAAGTATTGCTGTAGAGGCTTAGCCAAGCAGATATTTCTTCCAGCCCTGGAGTGGGGTTTCTAAGCTTAGTCTGTCATCCTACCCACATGAGTTAATATCCATAATGTATCTTCCTTAGTTGCAGTCACAGGGCTGAGGTTTGGCCTTCTCCTTTAGACTTTCTGAGCCCTTTGTAATTCCTCCATCTGGGTAACTCTCCTTGCCTCCATGTTCTCCAATCTTTTGGAGGTCCTCACCATGTCTGTGTTTTATTTCTGCAGCATTTTGATGAAATACTCACTTGGTTGCTCAGCTTGAATGTTTTCAGTAGTCTGATTCTAGAAGCAATCATCCTGACTAGACAGCAAACCCTCTGCATCAGAGAAATGTGTGTTGAGTGTTCAGAAATGGCAGTTTCAGAAGAACCCTGTCAAGTTTCTTCATATGGACTTGGTCTCTGTGCCCTCATTTCACGTATATGGAAATCACTGTGCACAACAGCACCTCCGTATGTGTAAAACGGATATTCTGACACTTTCCTATGATTCTTTTCCTGGAAGTTCATCAGTCTTTGAGCAAATAGCTGAGAACAGCTTGTTTATTTACTGGCCACTGTGGTGTCCATGCCAGCAGGAAGCCACTGGAAGAGTCTTTTCTGTTATGTGGCTTTGCAATAACATCTTTTCTTCCCTTTTTCACTTGCAAGTCTCTAACATAACTCCCCAAAGGAACTGCTGATTGATGTGCAGTCCCCACATTTCTCTTTAATCTGTTCTTGTATCTTTTCTAGGTGTTGTAGCAATGTTTTTTTGAAAGATAAGACAGAGTTGCAAAAAAGCTGTCTTGCAGGCCAGAGCCTGAAAGCGTAGTAGCCCACCTTGAAAGATTATGTGACAAAAGGAACTGGAAACTGTAGATCAACAGTGTCTGCTTTAATGGTCCTCCTCTGATGAGAAGGCAAAACCAGCAGGAAGAGGTAGTCTTGGGACATGATGCAAAGGGCTGAATGGAAAAGCATTAGGAAAAGCTGTCACAGGAATCTTTGTATTGCTTTTGCTGAATAACGTGTCAATGTGTGAAAATCACTTCTCAGAGGATGTCCTCTGTTGCTTTGGAGTGAGTGAGCCTAGCTTTGGGGGAAGAAGCCTTAAGAGTGTGTAAAACGTCTTGTAGGTAATACAGTCCTCTTTCAGTAGAATACTTGGTCTTTGTGGACAAGTAATTGGGATTGTTTGGGATTTTAGCACAAGCACTTGCCCCTCAGGAACCAAAATGAGGGTCTTATGAAGGTCCCATTTCTATCTTGTTAGTGTTGCAATGGGAAGTACAGTCTTACTCATGAAACTGCCCAGCATATGTTCCCAGCAGACTCAGTGCTAGCATCATGATAAGATCTTTATCTTGCACTTTGGTAGTGTGCTTACAGTTGCATGACACTTACTTAGCTTTTTAAATATAGTTCACAAAGAGTCAAAAATAGATTTAATGGAACTGGGAATTGAGTTTGAAGCTCCAGCAGAAAAGGCCTTCGTATGGATCTGTTGAATAGTGGTGCAAACCCGGGAGGAATATGGAAATAGGAACGGAAAGAATTTTTCTGAAGTTATTTATTGAAAAGACATACGGAAGTGGTGCTGAAGGATGTGATTTAGTGGTGATGTGGCAGTGCTGGGTCTTAAAAGTCTATGATCCTGATTAAATCTTCCTGGAGAATTTGTACTCAATTGTAATTAGATTTCTGCCTCCTTCATATTAAATTTGATTTTTGGGCCTTGAAACACTCCACTGTATCAACAAGTCTTCACAGACATGTTTAGGCTCTGGGTCCTGCACACACTCGACATCTCTTTCTTTTCAAGCTCTCTGACAAGTATTTTTTTCTCCCTCAGTTTTAGGAAGTGGTTTGGACTAATGAATAGGTAGCTTCAGAGTGCTGAAGAACCTGAGAATCTGGTATTGAATCTGTGAGGAGTCAGTGTGATTTCCTGCAAAATTTCATCAACGTGGTGACTTCTGCTACCCACCTTGGCCCTTTGATCCAGAGCAGTTGTGGCTTCAAAAGCTAAATTTAAAATGTAGAGTCTTTCGGCTGCAGCCAAGCATAGACAGTGGCTGATGTGTCTTTAACTAAAGCACTGAGTCCACCTGGCTTGTTGAAACACAAGAAAAATGCTACTGGTTGTTATCTGTGGAAGCAGCTTTTTTGGTGCTTTTTTTGTTTTTCTTCCTTACTTTTTAAGTCTAAACTCTCGGGTCTGTTTGCATTTAATCAAAGGATTGAGAGATGTTGAAGAAAACCTAGAGCTTTTGCAGATCCTTTCTATGTTTAGCTGTCTGATGCCAAGATGGCATTTTAGTATTAGACAAGTTTTGGACTCTACTTTTAGTGTCCTTTATTGTGGAAAAAAAGGACATAAGACACCCTACTATCACCTCAAAATTAAGCTTAATCATCCATCCTACAAAATGGAGAAGTTGGGCAGAAGGTGCCAATAACTGAGATGTAAAAGGAGTAGCTAGGGATGCTGAAACAGCCCAAAAGGCTTTCCTAAGATTTATTTTTAATTCTTAAAACCCCAAAAACTGAGGTTACTGTACTAGCACATTTGACTTTCTCCTGTTCCCGTAGGTTCAGTACAAAATGCTGAAACAGGGGATGTTTAAGTACTGTGGAGATACAAGCAAAGTGGAATATTCAGTGTTTCCCCTGGATGAGAAGCCTGGCAAAGACTTTCTAGTGAGCAAGTATCTTCCTCAGAAATATAACTGTTGTGTTGCCTGCCAAGCTGGGTGAAAATATTCCTGTCATGTCTCTGTGTAATGATTTTGTTGAGGCTCTACCACATTGACACTGCTGTTAGAGGCTGAGGGTTTCAAAAATGCATGGTGCCTCTGTTTTCTTATATAAAAAAACCCATTCTTGTTAAGTAAGAAGAATGATGCTGAGTTTGGCTCAGATCTGTCTAGCACCACAGACCTCTTTTGAAGGTCAGCATGTCTCATAAGTATTTCAGTTTCAGCACCCAAAACTTTCATGTGAAGGTAATTTTTTCTGATGAAGTTGAGCTGAACTCTTCTCAGTGGAAGACAGTCTGCTGATTCAGCTGCTCACCATGACTCGGCCTGCAAAAAAATCAAAACCCTTGAACTCTAAAACTTGTGCTCTGCAATGAAAACTGATGGCCCAGCACTTGAGGTTGTTTAAAAACATCAACTTTCTTTCAGCACCCTTGGCCTGTGCTCCCTAGTGTATTTTCATTTAAGGGACTGCTGATTGTCAGGCTGTACGCCTCCTGATCTGACAGTGCAAGGCTGCTTTGGCTTGGAAAGGATGTTTCTGTTCTCATGAAGTACTTAACTTTTTCTACTACCTGTTTTAGCATGTTCATGCAAATTGGTGAAACCACTGGCTGATGCTAAAAGTCAAACATGAAGTTAATCAGGGAAATCTAAAAGGGGGTAAGGGGTTTGTCTGCAAAACTTCATGATTCTGGCTAACATTGACTGAGAAATGTTAGGAAGAAATTGCTCAAAACCAAAGCTGATTTTCTTTGAATTTTGATTATTTTTTTATTTTTGGAAGAACATGTTGTACAGTTGTTTTCATTTGCATTGGGAGAAGATGAAACTTTGGGGGCTGTTAGTAAGTAGCATGTGTGGCTCTTGGTGTCGTGAGACTAGACAGTGAATATGCTGTGTTTTGCCTCTATCATACTATTTGGTCCAACCATAGCTGTCACTGCCTAATTCTGCCTGGTTCAAGTGTGCAGCCCAGTGTGATGAAGGAAACCAGTGCAGATAGTGCATGACGTCTCATAGGCTGCAGGTAATAAACTGCTTTGTTTTTTTCTGAACACAACACTGTTTGCACAAACTGGGGTCAGTGCTGTTCATGGCAGAATTTTTTAGATGTTGCTAAAGTGAACATCGAGCCATTTCCTCCATTTTCAGCCAGTGTCAGCTATTTCTGTAGAAGTCACTGAAAGTTTCTGTTAAATAATTATCATGTGAGTTCACCTTTCATAATTTGATAATTTCAGGTTTGATGGTTTGAATTGGATTCATGTAGTCCCACTGTGCTAGTCTGTAAAAGATTGTAGCTTTTTAAAGTGCAAAAGAAAAATTTATTCACCAGACAAATTTTCATGATTGAAGTCTGTAGATTTCAAAGAAACCCTCAACAAAAGCCCTATTTTCTGTCTGATAGTGTTGTACAGTAACGTCCATCACTGCACAGAGCTTTTTCTTTTCATGCTACCTGCTCTTCTGAATCTTGGAACGCTGCTGTGCCTACGTGAATAAGGTACTGACTGAGCAGTGTAGTGGATTTATTCCATTAAAGCTAACAAAAAGCAGTGTGTTAAGAAACAAATCCATCAATCTCCATATAGCCAAAATTATGGAATGAAAATTTATTTCCCCCATCTGAGTCACATTTGAATGAGACCTCAGAGCTGAAATAATGAAATACTTTATTTCAGCAATGTCAAAAAGAAATGGATGGACTTGCATCATGTGACTGCACAAGAGGAGGTTGTGGCATATGTATTCAAGCATTTCCTCAGAAATATTTGGGGGTTTCCTAATATTTCTGAGAAAAGGAGCTGAGTACTGCCCTGCACTAGTTGAGGATGGGTTGCTGAAGCAAAGCTGAGGAGAAAGCAGCCTAAATCCAAACTTTTTCTTTCCTTTTGTAAACTCTTCAGGCCCTTTTCTGTGGTGTTGCAGATTTGTGGGGAACACCTTGAGCTACAGGTTACACTCTTGTAGAATATTTAAACAAAATATTTGATAGCAAGGGCAGACCTGTGTTCTGCAGCTTCTCAGGGCTGTTTGTCTGCAGTATTCATTCCTTGCCAATCAACCACAGAATCACCACAGACAGGTGGATGTTGGAAGTGATCTCTGAAGACCATCTAGTCTAACACCCTGCTGGAGCAGGATCACTTAGGGATCAGCAGCTTTATTTTCTTTCTATTACCGGTGCTTGTGAGCGAGCAGCAAGGGCATAAGCAGCAGGAAAAAAACATCTTTATGTTTTACACCTTTCCCACATACTTCAATAGGTGAAAAGACAAGTTGCTTAGTCTGTGGTCATGGTCTTGTGGTCAAATTTCAGTTTACCATTTATGAGCAAGTACAGAGATCTGTTACGGTCTTTCACAGAATGACTGAATTGATTTGGTCAGAAGAGACCTTTGAGGTCATTGAGTCCAACCATGAGTTTCTTCATTTTGATTAAGGTAAGTCTGTGTTAGTACTAGCTGACGCAGGTCTTTATGTGCATGCTGATGGGCTCAAAGTCAGGGATGAACCCTCTGTTTCATCTACACGCCCTCTTATGGAGATACTTTATGGTTGGACTTGATGATCTTGAAGGTCTTTTCCAGCCTTGACCATTCTGTCACTTTAAGGAGTACAGAGTCCCTGTGCAAGAGGCAAGCACACTTTTCATGCAGTGTCTGCTCTTTGTTCCAGTTATAAAAGTTTATTCCACAACTTGGCTGTTTGAGGCTTCCTGGAAAATGCTGTTGAATGCCACTGGCCTCTTTTGAGCAAAAGAGTGGATCTGGTAATGTCAATCTTCAGCCACTCCTTGCTGTCTTGGAGGTTGCTTGCAGCACTGAGAATATCTTTGGTGAGAGTTTCCTATCTGTGGTAATTTCATATCAGATACTTGATTACCTGCTATTGTTGCTAAAAGCAAAGCAAAGAAACAAACATCTTCTTGGAACTGTTACAAAGTCTTAGTGCCTCGATTTGTGACATTAGCTGTNGGCGTACACTTATATACCAGTGACCCACCCTTCATGTACGCCCCCTTTCTTGCCGACGTAGCAGAATAGAGAACCTATCATGTTACATCCCGCAAGCCCGCATGCGCACTCTACAACACTACCCTGTGATCCTCCTCGCAGAACCTGGATCCAGGCAGAGATTTTCCTAGCTGAGCCATCTCAAATTTTGCTACTAGAAAGGGCAAAGTGTTGGTGGCTCTTAGCTAGGGTCCACCCCACCAAGCTGAAATGCAGAAACGTCCCAAGGAGACCTAGTAGGGCCCTGAGATTCTGCCAGATGCGTGCTATGCTGATAATGGATGATTGTGTCTTGTTGGACTATCTGTAGACATTGCCTTAAGCACCATTTTAGTGATTATTTTGATTGAGAAGAACAGAGTGGGTGGAGGCTGCTGACCATGATGATTCTGCACAACTGAAAGGGCTGACACCACCTTTGACCCTAGAAGATAAGTGTCTAATTCAGGTTTATGGTTAGAGCATGCTGTGGTGGCCTAAGCGCTGCATGAACACCAAACAACCAACTTGGTTTTACCTTTTCATCCTTATTTGTATTTAATATAATTAAGCTGCATGGGTTTTTTCCCCTCATCTACCTTTCTAGGGTAGCTTAGTGCAACCAAAGGACACAGACTGGCCTTCCAAGGAACCCTAATGTGAGTTTAAGAACGTAAGTTTAAGAATGAATCAGCTTTGCTTCACTCAAATGTCTATCCATTCTCTTTCAGGGTTCAGCAGGTCTATAGGTATTGTCATTCATTGATTGGAAACTCTTGTTCAGCTTAAATGGCACCTTCTGTTCAACTGACATTTTGAAATCCCCTGCTTCATTTTTTCTGTATTAATACTGTTGTCTGGCTAAAAAGGAGTGGTGTCATCTGCTGCAGCTCAGTGACTGGGGAAGGAAGATGTGTTTGAAGTGACAGAGGAGGAAGCCACCCAGGTCTGATGTTCTGTCCCAGGACTGGGGTATCTGAACCCCACTCAACAGTGAGCTCCTCCAGCACTGAATTCCACAAACCTGCTTGGTGTACAGCTTTGAACTTTACTGCTCACCCAGCACACACATCAAGTAGTGTTACCAGGAGGACTGGATAATATTTATTTGGGCAGAGCTGTCTGGCTTCCAAGTTTGTGCACCTGACTGAGGAATAGACTTATCAGGTCACAGCTCTGGCACCATCAGTACCACTCTGTGAGGTTAGTGGTGCTGGGCCAGCTTGGGTGTCACATGTTCTTGGGTTCAGTGATAGTCATGAGACTTCGAAGCACCTGACACTTGTACGTTATCTTCCTTTTTAATCTTCCTTTTTAAAATCAGTAGTGGATGGCTTAGCAACCCCCTTGCAGCAGTGTTCCTTAGGTGGTTTGCTCAGTGGCTTGTAAAGATTTGAGTAGTGAGAATGTAGAGTCTTTTTCTTGGGAAGGAAGACACTTTCATACCACAAGTGATATCTCCCACAGCTATTCTAATTATCTGCAGCAATGCAGAATCTCATTCATGACCCTCAGCAAGCTGCTCATGGTAGCCCATCCCCGAAGTTCGTTATGATGTCCGTGTGTGCGCACCAATATCACAGTGTGCTTTATTTTCAGATTTGTGTTGCGAGAGAGGTCACATGCAGGTGAGCTCCCACTTGATATTTCTTATTTTGCATTATGAGAACAATGGCACTACAGTATTTTTAAATGTTAAGTATTTTTAACCTCTGCTTTGCCTGCTGTCAAGTTAGTGATTTATTTTTTTCTTTTGAAAATTATTTTTATGCCAAAATCCAAACGTTGCTCTGAGACTTTCCTTCCTGTTCCAGATCTCGGACTAATAGATCTGTGAGTGGCTACTGGGGCATCAAACACTTGACACTCTGCTGTTATCAAGTGTTCAGATTCTCTGTGTAGTTTCTAACTTATGACAGAACATTCCTACACAATCTCTGGGTTTACTTTCTTTTATTTTACCAGATGAATGAAAATTGTGTATTGGGATTTAAGCACTTTTGCAACTGAGAGCATTTGCTATAAAAATATATTTTTAACTAAAGTGCTTCAGATTGATTCACACATCCTGGAAAAATCCAGGGTGTTTTTTTAAACCCTTTTATTCAAAAATATTTTCAACATTTGCCATACTAATTGATATACAGAATTGCTGTCCCAAATCAGAGTGGTAAAACAATTCAGAATGCCCATATACACACATACGCTTTGGCAGCTGGAACACCAAAGAGGAAAGGTGTCTACAACACAACATAATGCATTTTCTTTGCATCTTTGTGCACTTAAGGAATACATTTTGTGTCCTTTTCTTAATGACAGTGGGTGAATTCTCTCCCAGGTATGTTGTTCAGGCACACATGCTGATGTCTCTCCTCTGCCTTTCCACACAGGGAAACCGTGGTCTCAATGCTTGCAATTTGTGATGGTGGTAGGTAAAACCTGCGTGTCCATCTCCCTTGTTTCACATCTAAGGACACCTGTTGTAACAATCAGAAAATCTAGATGCAGAAATGAAAGCTGAAGTAAGGAGTTATCTGGCACTAGCTTATTGTTAGCTGCATGTGCATTTGCTGAGCTTTCTGAGGTTCCTGCTGCTGTCAGTTTGCTCACTGATGGGTTCAGTGGCTGGGCTGAAACACATTACAAAGCATCTTGATCCCCTGTAGACTGCGTGTGGAATGAGCTGGTGGATTCAGTGTAGTAAGTGCTGTGAACTCCACACCTCTTGCAAATATATGCGGGTAACTGCCAGTTCTTAAAAAGCATTTTCACATACTTTTTAAACTTTTCCCCCATGAAGAAGTAGATGATTGGATTGAGACAACAGTGGAATAGGCCAAGGATTTCTGTTACCTGGAAAGCATAGTCCAGATTTCTGCTTGTTTGACAGTCTCTAATGACTCCTCTCATTTCCAGCAGTTGCAAGAAAATAACGATGTTGTAAGGGGTCCAAAAGAAGAAAAACACAATCATGACAGCAAAGATCATCTTCACTGCCTTATTCTTTTTCTCATTTCTACAGTGAACTAATGTCTTAATGATCATGGAGTAGCAAAATGTCATAACCATAAAAGGGATTAGGAGCCCTAAAATGTTGATTTCCAAAGTGGTAAAAACTTTCCATGTTGTGAAATTGCCTGGGTAATTGGGCTTGCAGGTAGTATAATTATGTTCATTAAAAGATTCTCTAAATATAAGCTCTGGGACTGAGGCTGAAAGAGCTACCAGCCACACAACAAAGCTGGTAACCAAGCCATGGAAGGTGGTCCTTGCTTTTAGGGAAAACACTGCACGAACAATTGCCAGGTACCTGTCTATGCTCATAAGCATTATAAAAAATATCCCACTGTAAAACCCAACCAGGTAGATCCATGAAATGATTTTACACCAGGAAGTCCCAAAAACCCATTGGTCTGTGGTGAAATAAGACCAGAATGGCAAGGACAAAACAAAGAGCAAATCTGAGATGGCCAGGTTTAGCAGGTACACATCCGTCATGCTCTTCAGCCTCTTGTACTTGAAGAGAACAACGATGACCAGAATGTTTCCAGTGAGTCCCACCAGGAACACGAGGGTGTAGAGAACAGGTAGGAAGGTGGCTGCAAACCTCTTGACACCTTCCTTACTGCATGGTTTCGGAGCATCATTATAATGTTCATAATAGTCATAGATGGGGCTTGAGATGTCAAAGGCCTCTGTACTTGAAGAGCTCATTTTTTTTTGCCAGTTCCTGAGAAGGAAATATAAGAATTTGACTTCAGTGAGTGAAAAGCATGTGGTTACCCCACAAGCCTGAATCACTAGCAATGACTGATGTGCAGTTCCTGCACACTTCTCATTGCAGGTCCTCAAACCCTATTTTAAGATGGACATGCATACTGTTCTTAACAGGAATGTGCCTGTGCAACACTCTGCAACTCGGGTTGCTGTTTACATGGTGGAGATGAAAGCAAATAGGAATGAAAGGTACAGACCACAGATACCAAATCAGAGAGAGAAACCCTGTGATAACAAAGACAAAAGCAAAGCTGCTATTTGTAGCAGCTCAGGTTTTAACCCACCTTTCCAGTCAGGCAAACATCACCATAAGCAGGCAGTAAAAAAAGCACATCTGACCCTTCTTTCTAATTGAATCACTGAAAGCTGACAGGAGTTTTGTCCTATAAGTGCCATCAGTGGGTAAACAACAGGGATTTGTCATTGTCACATGTTTGTTTGTTTTCTAACAGGCAGAACTGTGAGCAATGTTTAAATTGGAGGTAAGTGATATAGGCACAGGTGTGAATGTATTGCTGTTGTGCGTTACTCGCATCTCGGCAAACTGTCTTTTTTTAGCCAAACATACAGAATTTTTTCTAAGCATGAGTTATGTCCTTTCCCTTTATTTTTAAGAATGGAAAGCAGAAGAAAAGTGTCATTGCTTTATTTGTCTTTGCTATGTAACAACAGACATTGACTGTTGTTAACCCGACACTAGCTGTATGTGGTCTCAGGTACAACACCTCTGTTTCATTACAAGTAATGTAGCCTGGATTTCCAGTCACAGGCTGAAAACAATTTGATACTGAGTGGTGGCAGCTCCTAGACATACCTGAATCTGATCTAAATTCAGCATAATATACATATATACCTAAAACTGAAAGCATAGGCTCACAAAACCACCCACTTCTGGTGATGCAGGAGCTCCTGAAACAGCTTTAAAATCTACCTGAGCAGCAATGGAAGGTAAGTGAAAAAGCATCATAGTCACACACATGCTGAACACACACGATACCCAACTTCATTTGGTGAATTTTACCTTTCTTCCTTTCAGAGGATGTGAAGAAGCTTCTTTGCTCTAATAGTGCAGAATCACTTGCTTCTCACCAGGTAGTTGTGTCAGGGGGTGTGCAGCGATATCCAGCAGCTGCTAAAAGCAGATGTTACTAGGTAGCTGTGACTCTTAACGGAAACTTCGTACTTCCTTACAGATTGTATCAGAAGCGCCTCTCTCCCCCATGTTCATCAAAGACCGTACCTTAAGCACAGAAATAAAATTAAACACCTCATACAATGTGCAAGGAAATGCGAAGTTGAGTTTTGTCCTATGATGTCAGACTTCAAACAGTTTCATCTTCCCCAATAATTGTTGAAACAGATGGCACTGAGCAGCTCTCATTCTACAGAAATCTTGCTGTTTCCTAGGGATTCTAAAATGCATCTTCATCTCAGAAAAAAAAGTAAACAAAGGATGATCTGCAGTGAGGAGGAAAGTGCGTTGGTGGGGATGTGGGAGATGTTTCTAGTCCCTCTGACAGATAACTAGTTTCATGGGTTATGCTGCATGATTGTAGAGGAGTTGTGTTGTTCGTTGCAGTTGGATCTTACAAACTCCTCATCTTGCTAAGTGAAAGCTTGTTCATTGACGCTACCTCTTGTGCTTGGTGTCTCCAACAGTTGGACAACCAGACCCTCCCACTGACTTGCCACAAACAGTGGTCAAAATAGTAAGCGTGGAGTAGGATGCCCTCGCATGTGAGTGTGGGTAGGGACAGAGGATGTTGAGCTTTACTGTGGTTCTCATCACAGCAGGAAATGCAGCAGCTTCTATGAATTAATTTCTCAACGGGGGGGCTGCATGCTTGTTATCAGAAGTTGAAGAGACACAGTGAGAAGCTGAGTCCAGAAAGCTAAGGAAGGTGGTTGGAAGGGTAGGAAGAATCACAGATCTCAGTCCAGGAGAAATGTATGTCTTTGAGTTCCACCTGTAGTGTTTTTCTGTACATAGATAGAGCTTTTGTTCGGTTAAGCTGTACGTGTCTGACATCATTAGTCTGCCTGGTAAGTTGTTGGCTCAAGTGCTTCTTTCAGAAATGCTTGATGTGAAGCCAACATAAATATGGGATCTCCTAGTTTCTTCCACCAAAATAAAACAGTGTGCGGGAAGTAGCTTCTCAGCAGATCCAGCAGAGATGACTGAGATTTGTCAGTGTTATTAATGGGGGATGTTCCTCCGGGGCAGGTTTTGGTCAACAGAGCATGCATATAAGATCTTACTTTAAGCACCTGCTTTTAGGCTTCTTTCTTTCTGGGTACTTCTCTATAAGCTTATTTCTTTCTGGGTGTCTCAGTGTCTCCTTTGAAAGTCACCAGTGGTGGTTTTTTTTGGTTTCCACTTGAAACAGTGAGTAGAACTGAATTCAGGTACAATCTTTAATTCCTGGGAAGAACCCGTCTTAGTTAAGGGATGATTTCCTGTCATCAATAACCTTTTGAGGGCGATCTGTCCATAGCACTTACACCGTGCTTCAGACAGGCCTCTGATGTTTCAGAGACAAAGTCTGCAGCTTTACAAATGTCAGTTTAGCACAGTCATGTGGCCTTAAGAAAGGACCTGTCTGCCATACTGCCTTTTGCCTGGTCCTTCCTTGAAATCTTTCAAGTAGCTGATGCTTCCTGCGCAGCTTTTTGTATCTTCTTGCTGCCTTGGGTGGAAAGCTGGGCTGCTACCACCAGAGAAGTAGAGCAGCACAGGCTCCTTGTCAGGACACAGGATAGAGAAGAGTGGCTGGACGGCGGTGTCTTGCAGAGCAGAGGTTGTGTTGCAGAAGCTGGCTATGCCATGGCACTTCATGCTGTATCAGCAAGTTGGAAAGGCCTTCTTTGTACAGAGACAGAGCAAGAACATGTCTGCAGAAAGAGGAATGCTCAGCCACAGAAAGAGAAGAAAGGTTGCTGCTACAGATGATGAAAACCTAGGATGGAGGAACAGCAGAAAATGAAGCAGTTGATGAAAACATAAATGCAAAGAAATCTCCAAGCAAATGACAAGATGCAAAAAATGATGGAAGTTGTTGTGAGTAAAGGTCCTGCAATGGCTTGGAGAGAAAGAAGAGTGAAAGAGACTAGCTATAAGCATAGTCCCTAGCTGGGGAGCTCAGAGGTGTCCTTCCAGTGTGCAGTAGCTTTTCTTCTGTTTAGAGAAGAAACTGTCAGAGACTAACAAAGGGGGAAGGTGGGAGGCTGCAAGGTTAGGAGAAAAGGAGTCTCAGTGAGAGGTGGAAGATGTGGCTGTAAAACTAACAGGTCAGTAGGAGAGAATAAGAGAAGCTGACTTACCTCTTACCTCTGGTATCAGGTATGTGGCTCTGACCAAATAAGTAATGAGAGCACAGAGAGGTGGACCCAACCTGATTAGCCTGACTGGGAGGAGACTTGCCTTTTATATGGGATGAGGAGGCGACATGTTAAAACCAACAGAAGGGAACTTAATAAAAGCAGAAAGCAGAACAACCCAAACCATGGAAACCTCCCTTCTCATAGGCTATTCAGAAATATTGTATTTGAGAAAGGCTCATACAGAAGAGGCTGCTTCAGGGGAGAGGCAGATGACTGTAACTAATGATGGTGAACTATTGCAAAACCCAGTGTTTTTAATGAATTATGTGGATCGGCACAGGATTCAGGCCACCGAATTACCTTTCTCAATAAACCATCTTCTTTTCCATCAGCCAGCCAGCCTCTTTTTGTGTAGTCAGGCCTCATGCAAGTTCTTCTTTTGCAGCTGAAGTACATTTTTATCATGGTTTGCACATCTAGAATTCCTCTCCTTGCTCTTCAGGAAAGCATTTCTGCCACCTACTTGTGCCATTCCTTTCCTCCTAATTTTCAATTCTTTCCACATTTTCTATGCAGCCGTCTGACACAGAACTGAAAAGCTGGACTTGGACAGGCGTACTCCTTGCTGGCTGAAAAACTGGCTGCATAGCTGAGCCCAGAGAGGTGTGACGAATTAACTCCGGTTGGTGCCTATTTACAAGTGATGTTCCCCAGGGCTCAGTATTGGGGCCAGCTTTGTCTAACATCTTTATCCATTGTCTGGATGCGGAGACTGAGTGCACACTCAGCAAGTTTGTAGATGACACCAAATTAGAGGGGAGTGTCAATCTGCTTTTAGGGTAGGAAAGCCCTGCAGAGGCACCTGGACAGGCTGGATTGATGGGCTGAGGTCAATTGAATGAAGTTTAAGAAGGACAAGCACTGGGTCCTACATTTCAATCTCAACAATTCCATGCAGTACTGCAGACTTGGGGAAGAGTGGCTGGAGAACTGCTCAGTGGAAAAGGAACTGGGGGGGATTGACAGCTGGCTAAACGTGAGCTAGCAGTGTGCCCAGGTGGCCAAGAAGGTAAACAGCATCCTGGCCTGGATCAGAGGTGATCCTTCTCCTCTACTTAGCACTAGTGAGGCTTTGACTCGAGTACTGTGTTCAGTTTTGGGCACCTCGATACAAGGACGTTTTGGTGCTGGATCAGGTCCAAAGAAGGGCAGTGAAACTGGTGGAGGACAGTTCTTACAAGGAGTGGCTAAGAGAATTTGAGTTGTTTAGTCTGGAGAAAAGGAAGTTAAGGGGAGACCTTATTGCTCTTTAAAACTAACTGAAAGGAGGTTGTAGAGAGGTGGAGCTCAGCCTTCAAGTCATTAGCAATAGAACAAGAGGAAATAGTCTGAAGTTGTGCCAGGGGAGGTTTAGATTAGACATTGGGAAAAAAAATTCTTCCCTGAGAAAGTGGACAAGGATTGGAACAGGCTGCCCAGGGGAGGCGGTGGAGTTACCATCCCTGGAGTAGTTCAAAAAACAAGTAGATGTGTCCCTAGGAAGCGTGGTTTATTGAGTGGGGTGGGGGTCATGTTGATGATTGGACTGGATGATCTTATAGGTCTCTTCCAACATTAATGATTCGATGATTCTGTATGAATCAATATCATAGTATTAGCACTGTCGTCCCAGGAGGGTCACTCATTGAATATACAAATTCCTTTTGGCTAAGACAGCTGTTTCTGCTGCCAAGCAAAAGATTTAAACCTGAAAATGTGGTCAACACCGTTAAGTTGCAATTCCCCTCACAAGTAAGAAGTGATAGGACAAGAGGACATGTCCTCAAGTTGTACTGGGGAAGTTTAAGTCACACATTAGGATATAACATACATAATACTCAATTCACTTGTAGTAGCACAGGAAACCATTTGGATCACTGCAGTTAATTTATCACAACAGTGATAGGAACGATAAAAGATTTTCACTGGCACATCTTCCTCACCTTTGTGATGGATAAAATACTCCAGTGTGTTTGGTGAATCATTGAAATCACATGGTAATTTCATATCCACAGGCTCTCATTTGCTCATTAACAAGGAAGTAAAAACATCTTCAAAACAATGACTGTTCTTCAGGAGCAGAACCTAGTGACTAGTTTTCTGTTTTCATAACTGTGTTTTCCATGCTCTGTACTTGCCCAGTACTGCCTGGTTGCTGGCCCAGCTTGTCCTGTACCATGATGACTCCGAAGGCCAGTGGCGTTTAGTATTGCCGCCCCCTGGTGGAGCGGCGAGGAAGCAGAAGAAAGGAAAGGCGGGCAGAAGAAACGATGCTAGTGAGCTTAGAAAACAGGATCCTGCATGAGTAAGAGTGACTGCAGGGATGGTGAGAGGTGTTGGTGGCTGTGGAAACACTGATTACCCCCTGTAAAACGATTTATGCCTACGGTTGTCTTAATCTAGATGATCTATCTTATGATCTAGATGTCAGATGTTTAGGTTTACTTGGTTGGGTTTAAGTTGGACTTTTTTCTTTAAGGACTTTTCCAGCCTCATCATTACTGTGATACTGTAATCTGATTTACTCTTTGCCGTCAGTTGGCTTTATGCTACCTTGTACGGTAACATAAAGGCTACCCCTTGCAATGTAGCCTCCTGAAATCTGAGCTACCAGGAAGATCTGAAGAGCTGGGATCTGCAATGGGACCTAGAATCATAGAATCATAGAAGACAGAACTGAGCAAGAGACAAAGTGATGATGAGTCTTAACAATTGAAATAAGGGTTTTTTTAGAAAAAAATTATCAGCTGATAGGACCTAATACCTTCCTAAGATAGGACTCCAAGGGAGACAGGGGCTACCATAAAGCAAAGGCTCACTGGAGAGGGGCTCTGAAGACACTAAGGACTTTGGCCAAATTTTCATCAGCTTTAATACTGCTAGTTGTCACAGAATCACAGAATGTTAGGGATTGGAAGGAACCTCAAAAGATCGTCTAGACCAAACCCCCTGCAACAGCAGGATTACCTAGATCAAGTTGCACAGGAACAGGTCCAGGTGAGTTTTGAACATCTCCAGAGAAGGAAACTCCACAGCCTCCATGAGCAGCCTGTTTCAGTGCTCTGTCACCGTCGCTGTGAAGAAGGTTCTTCTCATGTTTATGTAGAGCATCCTACATTCCAGTTTACACATGTTGCCCCTTGTCCTGTCATTGGATAACACTGAGAAAAGCCTGGCTCCTTCCTCCTTACAGCCTCCCTTTACATATTTGTAAACACTAATGAGGTCACCCCTCAATCTCCTTTTTTCCAAGATAAAGAAACGATTCCTCATAAAGGATGTGCTCCACTCCCTTAATCATCTTCATGGCTCTGTGCTGGACTCTCATGCAGCTCTGTGTCCTTCCTGAACTGAGGGGCCCAGAACTGGATTTGATATTCCAGATGCAGTCTCACCAGGGCCAAGTAGAAGGGAAGGAGAAAACACAAACCCAGCTTTAAGCCTCCTCAGATACCTTCTTTTCAGGCTAACAAAATCTGCTGCCAAAGGTCCTTCAGCTGTTCCAGGTCTAGTGAGATGCCTCTAGGAAGAGCTGGTAAAGTGATTCCTGCATTCGCTTACCCTATTCCCAATCCTTGAGGGATTTTAGGCGCTATTGCTTGAGGCAGTGTTGTGTGGGGCAGAGGGCTGTGGACACAGTTGGTGCAACACTGTGCTCTGCATACCTCTTGGATGTTTCCTTCTAGGTTGTTCTGACCTGCTTGGAGCCCAGAAGAATGACTGGCACTGCAGCTCAGGGTTTCAAGCAGTTCTATATAAGGAGCTGTGCTGGTGAAGCACACAGAAACAGCAGTGTGTGTCTGGCACTAAAGGGAACTGCCTTGTCAGCAGTCATCTGCATGTCTGTTTCCTCAGCTTCCTCCATGTATGCTAATGTGCCATGGCCTTTGCAAATCGTGCTGCCACTTCTTTGTGTCAGGGGCTTAATTGTAATGTTGCAAAGGTGGCATTTATGACTTAAATGCAAATTTCTCATGAGAGAAATGCAACTTGTTCTAGTGACCTCTGTTATCTCAGCAAACAGACCTCTACGCAGCTGGGATGTTGGACTGCATCTGGAGATGACAAATACCTATAACTTAACAGATGTCTAAAATCTGAGTGGGGTGCCTGTTTTGCAGTGTTTAGGGAGGAGAAAGACAGGTAAAAGATATTAACCACTAACATTTGCGTATTGAATATTACCAAAACAAACAAAATTATGCAGGAGCAGCTGACGGATATTTTTCTTCTCACATTGAAAATGTGTTAACACTGACACAGCAAAACCCAAGCCTTGAGGTTTGGGTGTGTAGTGTTCAAAACCAAGCTCTTACAGTAAATTAGGAAATTGTTACTAACAGTGGCAGCAGAATTATTGCAGGTTGTATGGATGTGACAAAAAGCCACCCTTTAATAATTACAAATTGTTCTCAATTTTAGCTTCGGTTACCAGATTTGAATTTTAAATGAACTCAAAGTCACTGTTTTACAGAGCTAATAAAACTGAAGTGCAAAGCAGTGTATCTTTGAGCAGGACTGGGTAAATCATTATACAGGAAATATTTAATTCAGGACTAAATCCACAGTGGGTAGACGTGGTGCAGTTTAGACATTTGGGAAGAACAAAGCTGGTAACTGAGATTTTCCTGATAGAGAAGTTGGGAGTTGCATGGAGGGGACCTGCTAAGGGGGAGTCACCTTAGCAACAGTGTTTGCTCCCTAGTAAGTGTCCTGTGAGGACAAGTGAGAGTTCAGTCAGGGACCTTGCAAAGGGGATGACAGAGACACAATGGAAATGATAGAACTTAACCCTTAACCAATGCATTTATAAAGAATTTCTTTAGTTAAATGCAGCCTTAAAACTTCAGACTACTCTGGACCAAGGTTTTGGCTCCACTTCCAGCCAACTCTACATCCAAAGGAAATATGTAGGAAGTGACTCCTCCTCATACCAATGTGGAAAACTCTCACTGCTGGGCCTTTCTCTAGGTAAGTATGATGCTCTGACCAATTTTCTCCACAAGTTAAAACAGTGAAACCTAGAAAAGACACTGCCGTTCATGTATCTCACTGCACGCAGTTTGTGTCTTGTTCTTGTGTGTCTGTTTAGAAGGAGAACATGAAGTATAGTGGTGAACCTGCTGAGGTAAATTTGGATTCAGGTTTTATTAGTTCCTCAAACTGTCAACCAGCTAGGAAAAGATTTATGTTAAGTGTCAGCGCGATGATTCTCAAACAGGAAAACGAGTTGATTGTGATAAAAAACTGAGATGGAAAGAATACCTCACCACCACTCCTGCCCCAAAAACCCAGCGACCCCATCAAACCCAGAGATTTTCTGACCTCCTTTTTATGCAACTGAATGCCATTTGATGGGTAGATATAATGAGCTGGTGTGGGTGTAAACTGTGCCTTGCTAAGTAAGCAAGGTTCTCTCCTTAATGTATGGCAGATGGAAAAGTTTTATCCCATACTGGGAGACTGGTTTCCTCTCTCACATGTAATGGGGTAGCAACTAGATGTTGCTGTCTGCAAGGATGTGCTAATCTGGAATAAGCAGCAGTGGTGCACATAGAAAAGTGTGCATTGCAAACTGGCTGTCAATTAGAAAGCTCCAGTTTCCTACTGCAGAGGTTTTGAAAGAGAAGTAGCACCTTTAAATAAAGGCCACAATTAACTGAAAGCACAGTGGAGGGACTTAGAGACATCAGTGGGCTTTCAGTTAGGATCAAGCAGTAAGAGCTTGCACGTAAACAGAAAATTCTACAGAACTTGCAAACACGTGGCATCAACATTGATGATCCTTGGAAGTCTTTCATTGCAGAATGTGACAAAGAAGACAGAAGTGCAGGTTGTTGGGAGGGGCCGTTGGTTTGGAAGTGAATGATTTTAAATAAAATTAATCAAACAAGGGAGATTGCACGGCTCAGCTGGACTCATTTCATGGGGATGACCTTGTTTAGTCTTAGAGTAACCTTCCTCTTTCATTCTGCATATCTCAGCATTTCTTTAAAAAAAACCAACAAGCACAACAAAAACCACTGTAAAAATTTACTTTCCAGGAATTATTTCACATTCTTGGCAGACTGAATTTTGGAGCAATTACTTGCCATGCTCTGCAAGTAATTCACAGCTTGATGGTGCCAAGTTTGGGCCAAGCACAGTGATACCTAAACCCACACCTCCATTTCCCACTGTACCAGCATGCATTCATGACATCCTGTGATATCAAGCTGGCAGCCCCTTGCTCAGCAGAATGCTTGGAGATGGGCTGAGTGAAGGGTTGCACTGCCCTTTGGCCCATGGAAATCGGGAGATGTAGCTTCCTGACTTGGATCAGCTTCAGGTCAGGTCCCAAATCCTTAAAGATTGTCCTCGCTCCCATTATTGCATGTTAGAACATGGGGCAGGTTGTTGGCACTAAGCATGTGTTCACAAATAATGGGGTTCTTATAACAGCAGGTGATAATAAGGTTGTAATAATAATATTATATACCTAATAAGGTTATGAAAGCAAAGGTAAAATGTTTGCTGCAGTCAGTAACTCCCAAATCACTACCCCATGGTTATACAGCATCAAAAACATATCTTTGACTATCAAAAATATTTGCTACCCCTCATTAAAGGGACCTCTCTTCCCTTAATAACTGAGTGCAGAGCTGTGTACACAAAAGACATGTCAGTGATGCAGGACGGCTGTTAAGCCTTTTCATAAGGATGATGGCAGTCTCTTGGCCAGTGGCTAGTTCTGCAGAAGACTTATTTACCTTTGTTTCATTTCCCCAGAACTTTCAGACAAAGACGGAGCCATCCTGCTCACTGGTGTTCAGGGTTACGTTGCTGTTCACGACGCTTTCGGCATAGCTGGATGAGGAGGTGACCTGGTAGTGGCTGCAGGGACCACAGAAACACAGGAATGGGCAATACTTCAGGCAGACACGATAAAGGTATTTCCTGAATTTTTCCCCAGCAAAGGCATAGATGAGAGGGTTGAGACAACAGTGACTGAACGCGATGGTTTCAGTCAGGTGCATTGCGTAGTCCAACGATTTAATTTGGTTGCAACTTGTGAACAACTCATAGTGCTGTAAAGTCTCTAGAAAAATCAGCACGTTGTAGGGGGACCAAAACAGAAGAAACGCTACCACTACAACCAAGACCAGTCTTAGGGCTCGCACTTTTTTCTGATTTTTGCAGGACAGCAGGGTTCGGATGATGGCGCAGTAGCAGTAGCATATGATACAGACTGGGATGATAAAGCCAATGGTGTTCAGCTCCACATTGCAGAACACTGGCCAGATGTTCTCCAGCTCCTGGGGGAAGACAGAGGTGCAATCATTTTCTGCCAGCTGGGAGAACACAAAATGTGGTGCTGAGACTAAAACTGCTGCTGCCCACACTCCACAGGTCATAAGAAAGCCATGTTTCACTGTTCTGGATTTCAGAGAATATGTTGCCCGGACGATGGCCAAGTACCTATCCATACTGATAATGGTGATAAAGAACATGCCGCCAAAGAAACCAATGTAGTACAGTGAGGAGATAGCCGTGCACGGCACAGTTCCGAGGGTCCATCCCCGCACTGTGTTGGATGCCCAGAAGGGGAGGGAGATCACGAAGAGAAGGTCTGAGATAGCTAAATTGAGAAGATAGAGGTCAGTGATGCTTTTCTTACTGCCTTCTTTCACAATAGCAAAAACCACCATTAGGTTCCCAGCAAGACCAAAGGCAAACACTGCAAGGTAAAATATCGGCAGGAATATCTTCCCAAATGCTTGGATGTCTGTCTTGTTGCAAGCAAACGCACGTTCATCGTAGGTGTATTCAGGTGTTGTTGCTGTGATTGCTTCCATCGTGCTGAATTTTTCTGGCCAGATGAAAAGGGGAAAAAAGAATAATGTTAGCTAGAGATAATCCAGTGCCTGCTACAGTAAACTAGAACTTGTTGCCAGAGTGTTGTTTGTAGATCATAAAGTTCTGGGCTCTTATTTTACAGTCATTTCTCAAAGAGGTCTTACGTTTCTTTGATGCTAATCGGAAATGGAGGCTCTCTATTTCACAGAAGCACAGAATATTAGCGGTTGGAAGAGACCTTGAGAGATCATCTAATCCACTAGTCCTTGTTCTGAAAGCTCAGAGCTTAGTTGTCCCCAAAGCATTTAAATGAGGAAGAGTCCACAGCCATTAGACAACAATCTTTGTGGTTTTGCACAGGAAAAGTGGGGCAGAAGCAGGGCTGTCTCAGCACTAGCAATTTTGAAGCATGGGCATGGCTGTTTCCATTGGGCAGGTGGGCAAACCCATGGGCTGAGTGGCTCCTGAAGCCCCTTTTTACTTGAACTGGGAGCCGAGTCTGCCTGCAGAGCCTGTCCAGCCCTTGCTTTTAATCCTTCAGCTTCAGGAAAGGTGGCATGTGACACCAGCAGAATTCGAGGGGTTGAATAAGAAATCCCAAGATGCTGGAGCAGAAGCTGACAGCAATTTCAAACAAGATAGTCATCTCACCAGCAGAAAATCACTAACTAGTTGCCTACAGAGATATGCTGGGGTAGCACAAACCTATTGTACTGAATTGCTATGCCAGCCCACCCTGCTCTTTGCCACCAAGCTGTTAGTGCACGCATCTGCACAGCATCAGAGCTGCTTATTCTGTGAGCTGATAGGCTTCACAGCTGGTCCTTCTGAGGGCTATCAAAGTGATTGTTTACACACAGCTTACACAGTTTATTAGGATTGGAAGGGGCCTTCAAAAGCCATTGGGTCCAACCCTCCTACTCAAGCAGAATGCAGGTTACTGAAAAGCATAACCACCTAAAAGCCTAAATCATAGAATCATCAGGGATCGGAAAGGACCTCAAAAGATCATCTAGTCCAATCCCCCTGCCACAGCAGGACACCTCAACCAGGTCCAGGCAGGTTTAAACTGTCTCCAGAAAAGGAGATTCCACAAACTCCCCAGGCAGCCCCCTGCAGTGCCCCATCTCCCTCCCTGGGAAGAGGTTACAGAATCCAGTTGGGTCTGAAATAGCTCCAGAAAAGTGGACTCCACAACCTCCGTGAGCAACCTATTTTATTACTACAGCACCTTCACCTCTTGGAATATTTAGCTCCTCTGACACCACTTTGCTCAGTTGAAGCTGATGTTACTCAGCCGGTGACTGCAAACTCCCAAGAGCTTCTGAAGTGCAGCTCATGCCAGAGCAGCATAATGCAGCAACACAAGGAGACTTGTCTCTGCCCATCCTCCATCCTGCCCTCCACCACCTTTGTCAAGCCCACCACAGTCTTTTCACTGTCAGCTTCAGCCCAGTTTTTTCTCCTGTCTTTCAATAAACATTTGCTTAGGGAATGAAGTGAACTGAGGAGGGATACTTAAGATGGACTGCAGGGCTGCAAGGTTCCTCTACCAAATGATTTCTCATGCTGAGCACAGGAAATAGTAGATTCACTTCTGCTTCTCGTGGAGCTGCTCAGCCACTTTGCTTGCTCTCCAGTGTTCCCCAGCAGTTTTATACCCTGCTCGCCACAAGTGCTTCTGCTTTTCATCATGTTTATAGCTCTCCAAGACAAAAGTCTGCAGTACCCAAACCCCTGTTTCTCAACCCAACTATTCCCAACACATGTGCCAGATCTAATACAGGGGGAAGTGAAATCATGAGAGAACCACAAACTCCTCTAAAGCAACAGAAGTTGTGTTTCAACCTGGCGTTGGACTGGGCAACACAAGATCCAAGTCCTGTTTATTTGTCTATGTCTCTAGTTGGTTCTTGGGTCAAGTGCCACAGTGAGGGGTCTGCAAGTGCTTTGCCTCTCTGCTATACCTCCTCATTATCAAATGAACAGAAGTCAGACATCTGCCAGAAGGGTCACACTTCAGATCTGCACAATATGCTGATAAAAGTGTTCAACCCCTCAGAAAAATATTCACACCTTACTCAGCATTTCTGGGTGATGCTGATTTGCACGTCTTTCTTCTGCAAGTGTGTTTGCAGTACATGCTGTTGGTTTAGAGGGCTCAGGGAAGCTATAGGCTCTGTGGAAAGCCCTGTGAAACCCTCCAAGTGCTTTTCTCACTCTTGTAGCTGAGTAGCCACCAACCACCCTGGCAGATGCACATTGGTGGCTTTTGCATTCGTGACTACACCCATCTGCATCTTGCCAGCTGGTGGTTCTCAGCAAGACCACAGGGATGTCCTTGGGTGTCTCCAAATGTTATAGTTGCTGGTGGCACTTCTAGCACACAAATAATAAGAGAGATTTAAGGGGTTTAACCAGAACTGGTAGAAACTAGTGGGAGAAATGTGAGTCTTAATGGCACTCTGGGTGAAACTCTTACCTAACCTGGTGCCAAGCAGGGACCACACGATCTCCAGACTGCCACAGACACCTCTAATCATGGCTTGGGTGATAGCCAGAACAAATCTGAGACTTGCTTGTAAAAAGCTCTACAGGAATGATTAGTTGTAAGCAAAAAAACTCTTTAGGGTTTCCATCATTGGTCTGAAAGAGACTGGGACTTGGAGCTGGCAGCGGGGAGAACTGGACAGTGATTCGGGTACATCTGAGTAACTGGGGCTTCCTGGGTGACTCATGTTTGCTTTCATGTACCCAAAGTGGCATGTTTGCGAGACAAACAGCACAGATCATGGCTTGAGAGTGGGAGAGAGTCTGCGAGGAAACTCAGTGCTGATACTGGGCAGATGTCCCAGTCAGGAGAGCTGATGCAACCCTTGGGTACTAAAAGCCACTAAGTGGGAGGACTTTGGCATTGCAGAGCCTGATACTGGAGCTGTAGGCAATACTTTGATAACAATTTCACTTTTGATCTTGTTAATAATCTAATTAATTTAGTGGGAAGAGCCATTCTGTAAACCAGCCCATGGAAATTCCGATCAGAATTTCTAGGTGGAGGCAAGAAATGAGATAAACATTTTAATCAGTGAAATGACTGGAGCAGACTTGAAGCAGGAAAAGGAGATTTTTGCAGGTCTGAGAGCCACATCCAGAGAGGAGATGCGGGTCTGGGAAATGAGTTTAGGCCAGGCACAGCAGGGGGTTGCCAGACAAACATTCTTTTATCATCTCTCCATTGCTTCTCTGTGTGCGTAGGGGGAGTGATCCCAGCTGCACTCTTGCTCTCTGCTCCTCCTGCCCTTCCCTGGCTGCTTTAAGATTAAGAAATTACTTTCTTTGCTGCTGCTTCTGTGATTTATTCTTGGTCAGCTGGATCATTTCTGAGCTATGCATGCTTAATAGTTGTTTCTTGATTTGGGTAATTTATGGAGGTTGCCCCTCAGATCTTGAGGATAATTCTTTAAAACAAATAGTGATCTAGGCTGCTTCACTACTGGATTTTCCAACCCTGGTGGAGTTCAAGGCACAGATGCTGAGGCTTTCTGAAAATTAGGTCTTTTTTAGGTGTTCTAAATAAAGAGCCTGGAAGTGGAAGCCAATCAAACTATGGCTGATAAAGTATAAACCTGAACATTGGAAACCTGTACCCTGCATAAGGTCAAACAGGTGAAAAAAGCGCTCCTTGCCCCAACCAGCTCTGCTGTTCTTACACCAATATTAGAAGCCAACACCACCAGCTGGAGATAAGCAGCGTGTAAATCTACAGACATAAAGCAGTAGTTTTGGGAGAAAAAATAATTTGTAAAGATCTTGGAAGGCAGGAGGGGATAGTATAGAGTCCCAAATCCTCAGGATCATTCTTGTCTCCACCTTTACAGTGTTTCAAAGATGCTCCACCTGGAGATGACTTTAGATCATCAAGATTAGACTCTAGAAATCCATGTCCAGGGAGTTCAGAACTTTATGTATCTGTTTCAGAAATTACTCATATATTTAGGAAATACCACTTGACAGTATGATTCAAACTCCTGCATCTACCCTGGCTCTTAAAAACAAGGTTCAAAAATCATGGAAATGTTTCTGAAATTTTCATCTGTGCCTCTCAGAGTCATGATTTTGTGGTCTCCATCACACAGCCAGAAACAAACCTGGTATGGTTTCCAGGCAGAGCCCTGTCCTCAGCCACCAGCCACAGAATGGGAATTGAGGTAAAACATTGTTCATGGTGCCCTGGTGATTGCCAGGATCAGTATTTTCTTGGAAAATCTGGTTCACGGGTATTTTCCCCAGACCATTAATTCTCCTATTTGCCCTTTCTGCTTCCACAGTTGCTGGTGGCACTCTCTTTTGTTTGTACATACAGCTGAGCATTTTGCTGGTGGTCTCTCTTACCTGCTCTTCCTCAGTATTTCTTTTTCCTGGGCCTTCCCTTCTTCTGTAGCATCCAAATTTCTGTTGGAGGGACAGTGAAAACAGATTATTTTTCGCAGCAATGCGCACTGTTTGTACTTGTTTATGGTTACAACTCACTCTGTCTTCTTGCTGCCTTTACTGTGTAAGAGTTTACTTCCTGCTGCGCTGTTTTTGGTATTAGTAACTCACATTTCCCTGGCATCCTTGAGAAATCTGAGAAGGCTCCTTTAGAACTGGAAGATCTCTTAAATAATCTCTCCATTATTCTAGAGAGCAGGACATTCCCCCTTCTCGACTGTTTCCAGATGTGATTTGAGTTCTGGAGTTGCTAGCCCATGGCTGGGAAGATCATATTTACTACATGATTTATTCCCAATTTACTATGTGTTCTCCTTTGTCAGACTTTAGCCCTTTCATAAAGAAATAGAAGGGCTGTAACTTCTTGGTCTGTTGTTCAGGGCTAAGGCCACACACTCATCATCTACCTGCATTTTACTTCAACCTTGAGGACTTCTAGCCAGGGTGAATATTTCTTTTACCACACGATGCCACAAATAATAGTCATTGAGTAAAATATCTCTGCCCTGATCCACTTTGATTAATCAAAGTGTTCCCCTTTCTACTGCTGTGAGTAGTAAACATTACCCACATCATCTTCACCCAAATTAAATATCAATTATGTGAAGTTTCCTTAAGCTCACGAGACATCATTTTTCACCACCCCACACCTGTCAAAGTACAGGTACAACAGGATTGCCTCTTACCTTAATTCATAGCTGCACTGGAAGTCAGTGTTTGCTTCAAGCTGAGTCTGTTTGGGTGTAAATGCACATTTCCTCTTCTCTAGCACTCATGCCTGCCCTGTGAAATATGTGAACTTCGGTAGGGCAGCTTCCTGGGTTGTGCTGACAAAGTATTAATATGCTGTGCTCTGGGTCTGCTGTCACCCTGTGAAAATGGGAAGCTCAAAGGGGTGGAAGTATTTGTGGAGGACAGGACTTGCCTGGGAGGTAGAAACACCTGACGAGCTTCATACGTGGTATGTAAAAGCTCTCATCCCTTTGGTTCTCTCCTACCACATGAGATCCAGAACTCAGGATGCAATGCAGAGGAGTACAGAGATTGTAAAAGATGGGGCACAGGATGGCACTGGGGAGTCCCTCACAGCTACACAACTCACTGATGGGCAGCTAAAGATTTATGGACCTAGAGTTGGCAAAACTGTGTTTAGGGGTATCAGACAGAACAAAAATTGGTATCTAACCTATATAAGGGGCATCACACATTGTAAATTGGGTGTAACATGAGATTGCAGAGCAGTGAGGACAGTATAGAAGCATATTAGGAAACCTGAACATGACCTAAAGCAGTTCCTACAGGATCTGCATAGAGAGGTAGTTAGCAACAACGCTGCTGGGGAGCTGTGAAAAGCCCAGGCATTGCCCAGTGCAGCAGGGAGGGGAAGCTACCCCATGTGGTAGCTGGGTGGCACCATACACTCACAGAATCACTGAATCTCTTTCGTTGGAAAAGACCTGTAAGATCATAAGGTCGGTTGTACTGCCAAGTTGTACTAAACTATATCCCTACAACACACATGTGAGATGTTTCACATTGGGAAATCTGCGATGGTGATGAGACCACAGTATGAGACATAGGGACAGAGGTGCCCACAGGTTCAGAATCATCCTATACTGAAAGCCAGCAGTGTCTGGACACCCAATTGCAGCCACACCTGAGCAGCAACTAGTCCAAACCTGGATTGTGCAGGTCAATTTTGCCTTCCCACATTTTTAATGAAGAATAAATGTCTCCTAATGGTGGCTTTCTAGAGCTGGGTTGTCTCATCTCTTCAGGACAGCTACATGAGGTAAGATTAAGCTCCCTCTGCTGGGTTTTCCTGCACAAGTGAAGTACAGAAATCATGCCTGGAGAGACTTGTGCTATTAGTGCCTCATTAAATTGTGAAGCTTAACTTAAGGGAGCAGAACACTTCCAGGTCCACAGCAAGCCAAGAAGACTGCTGTTATTGCCAGGACTTCCTGGATCTTAGGGACATGGTTTAGCTGGGGGCTCGGTTAATGGCTGGACTTTTGTGGTCTTTTCCAACAAATGATTCTGCAATTCAATAAAAAGCTCTTTCTAGGGAGGTGCCACTATTGTTGCAGTTATGTTTTGCTTTGGAAAGCAACAGAAGTGGCCATAGCTCCACCCAAAGATCACAGAATTATTAGAGATCAGAAGGGACCTTGAAAGGTCATCCAGTCCAATGCCCCTGCCACAGCAGGATCACCTACACAAAGTCGCACAGGAACACATCCAGGTAGGTTTTGAACATCTCCAGGGAAGGAGACTCCACAACCCCCCTGGGCAGCCTCTTCCAATTCTACGTTACCCTCACTGTGAAGAAGTTCCTTCTGATATTTATATGGAACCTGTTGGTTCCAACCTCCCTGTTGGCGAGTGCAAGATCCAGCAGCACTCCTCTCCTCGTGGGCTCCTCCATCATTTGCGTCAGGAAATTGCCACCAATGCACTGGAGGAACCTCCTGGGCTGGGGCTGGCTGGCTGAGTAGGTCTTCCAGCAAATATCAGGGTAGTTAAAATCCCTCACGAGAACCAGGGCCTGTAGCTGTGAGGCTGCTGTCAGCTGCCTGTAGAAGACCTCATCAACTTCCTCATTGTGATCTGGTGGCCTGTACCCTCAGCCCTATACAGAAACATTACAGCACAACACACACTAAAGGAAACCAGCCAAAGGAGCTATTTCAAAATGATGCTGTTTGTACCTGTCTCCATGCCAGATTCCTTATCTGATCAATGATTATATATTTGCTTTACATGGCAAAATTTTGTAAGCAGAGGCAAAAGCCTTTAATTTTGACAGAGCAGTATGTTCTGTCTTTCTTCAGGAGTGGCCGTGTGGCAGAATGAGCAGATGAGTAAGTGGCTGGTGCATGTGGCGACTGCTATACTCAAGGTTTTATTTCTAGGAACTTAGATGAACCATGAAGTGGCTGGAGGTGCCACCCCTTCTCTGAAAAGCAACTTGTAGAAACTGTGGTGTGCTACACCCCACTGATAAGAGATAGCCAGCTCTGTCTGTGCAGCATGTCGGGACCTAACTGCAGGTCTAGGAAAGAAGCATCACGTTTGGGCACCTTGTTCCTTCGATGATCTGGAGTCCTAGTTCTCTTCTGCTCTATGCCCAGGAAATGGAAGACCACGTGGAAACATCATTGGTAAGAAAGTCTGAGGTCAAAGCTCGGGGTTGAATGTCACAGTCAAATGGTTGGTGGGGTTGAGGGAAGGGATTGTCACATACCAATTGGTGAGAGAATGGAGTGACTCAGGTTCGTTGATTTGCTTGGGTTGCATTAAGGAGACTGACACCATAGGTCTGCACAGGAATCAAGTTTACTAAAGTTACCAGATGCCAAACTCAGAGGAAACAGAGTTCTGTAAAGTTACTAGATGCCTACATCAGAGAGAAGAGAAAAGGGATAAAGAGAGAAAACAGGTAAGAGGTTAGATCACTGCTCTAGGCTGCAGCAGTGTCTGGCAGACTCCAGCCTCCTCTCGCCCCTCAGCTCTGCAGATCTTTGGAAAACTCCTGGGTTTCTCTGGTTGTCTTCTCAGTCACTTTCTTTGCACAGCTGGCTTTATGGATGGGGGTGGTGGTGCTGATAGGCGATCTTGCTTCCTCTGTTTTGCAGATTTTCAATGTCTCCAGCAGTTGTTCTGTCAGTTTCGGTGCATGGTCACAGGCTGGGGAGGGTGAGAGGGAGGTAGCTGATGATGCCCTGCACTGTTTGAATCCTTCCTTTTATCCCTTGCTGCCAGGGTAATTTTTAGTTCACCCCCAATGATGTAGGGAATTTTTTGTCTTGGGGACAAAACAGTGGCAACAGTTCTCAAGAGATGGCAACTCATCACATTACCACAGCTTAAGCTTTCTTTTGCAGATAAAATGGCAGGGTGTCACGGCCTGCTTGTTCTGCTCCCGCTGCAGAGCACTTATCTCTTGTGTCCTCCCAGTTTACAAGTTATCCTCTGTTTGCTTGCTTACAGATTATATTCTATTTGTTCACTCATTTGAACCATCTCACCTCATCTCTCAATCTTGTCAGGCATGAAGACTTCTGTTCAGGCTTGAGAACCAAGTCTGTACTCAGTGGTTTGACTTTCCAGCTCAGCCTCTCCTAAGTCTGGGTACTTTCTGCAGTTAGCAGCATGTTTGTGCTTCTACAAGTGACAATGACGGATGTTCACAGCTCCTGCCAAGGGCTGATATGCAGAAAGCCTTGCCCTTGCTTCTAGAGACCACAGGCGCTGCTACACCTTGTGCAACAGGCTGAGGTGCTGTGAATCTACAGGTGTTAGTTGTGGGGCGGAATGGACGGGACAGGTGACACTACACTGCCCATCCTATTGGATATAAAGCTGAGGGAACACAGGTTCAGGTTCTTTTTCAATAGCCAGTGTCTGCGGTGGACTCTGTTCATCCTACCTACAACCCTGACCTATGTGCTCCCCGGAGCAGTGACGGCATTCAGTCCCATTACAATACTGCAATACAGCGTGTATTGCTGTGTATTGCAGTGTAATGACACTGTATTTCACTGCAATATATAACGCTGTACCGTAACAGTTATACATTTTATAGGTAGTTACTGTTTAGGCTTTTCCACCCCCAGGCCTCTCTCCGTTAGGGTGCGCGCGGCGAGCGAAGGGTTAAAGCAGGCGCAGCGTGTTCTTACGTCACTGCGCTGCGACGCGCCGCGAGGCGCTGACGGCGATGCCCGAGGAGGTAACGGCGCGCGGGTGGGCCCGGACGGTCTCCGGGGATGGGCCTGGGCGCTGGGCCCGAAGGTGTGACCTGCAGGCCAGCGAGGTTCTGCTCCTGCTCTGCTCGGCCCTGGAGAGGTCGTGGCTGGGATGCTGGGGTGAGGTCTGGGCTCCCCAGTTCAACAGAGACCGAGAGCTGCTGGGGAGAGGCTACTGAAGCCGCTAAGGGGGCTGGAGCATCTCTGTGTCTTGGGGCTCTTCAGCTGGAGAATTGACGCTGAGGAGGTCTGCTAAGTGTTGAGCAATAGCTAAAGGGCAGGAGAATGGAGACAGACTCTAATCACTGGTGCCCGGCGACAGGACAAGGGGCAGCGGGCACAAAATGGAACCCAAGAGGTTCCATCTGAAATAGCTTTCTTTTAAGCCCTATGAGGAACAGCCAAGGGAACTGGGGCTGGTTAGTCTGAAAAAAAGGAGGCTAAAAAGATCTGAAGGGAGGTTGTATAGGGGTGGTGACTGGTCTCTTCTCACATGTAACAAGTGATAGGACAGGAGAAAAGGGTCTCTGATTGCACCAGGAGATGTTTAGATTGGACATGGGGGGAAAACTGTCTTCCTGGAAAGTGCCATCAGACCTTGGAACAGGCTGTCTAGGGCTGGTATTGAATTGCCATCACCGGATGGATTTGAGAGTCATATAGAGCTGAAGCTTAGGGATATGGATTAGCGGTGGCCTTGGGAAAGTTTGGTTAATGATTGCACTCCCATCTTGAAGATCTTCTCTAGCCTGAATAATTCTATGATTCTGACTTGAGAGTGCCAGAGCCTTGGCACAGGCTGCCCAGAGATGTTGCAGAGTTTTCTGCTCTGGAGACATTTCAAACTCAATGGGATGCCATCCTGATGAGCCCGCTTTAGGCAGGAGTGTGGACTAGATGATCCCCAGGGGTTCTTTCTAACCCCATCAATCTGTGATTCTGTGAGAACACCATTATATGTTTATTTTTTTGAAAAGAAGTCTCCATGTTGCATCAGGAAAATGCAACACCCAGTGTGGATAGGAAATTCAGCTGAGATGGTCATGCTGTGCTTTGGGTGTTTGAGCCAGGATTGCTGCTAGACAGTTTTAAGGGAAATCCCCACCGTGTAATTTTCTTTTGTTCCTCTTCCAGATGCATCCAGTTCTAAAAGCCTTTGTGTGTGGCTCCATCAGTGGGACTTGCTCCACTCTCCTCTTCCAACCCCTTGACTTGCTGAAAACCCGCCTGCAAACACTGCAGCCCACTGTGAATGGGTGAGAGAGTAAGGATGTTTGTGTGTGGGGGGCTGACTGGGATATGGAGTTTGGGTTGTAATTCAGATACCAAGAGTCTGAAATAGTATGTAGGGAGAGGGATTGGTAGTTTGCTCCAGCAGAGGAAATGGCTTCTCCTGTGAACACTAATAATATGTAACTTCAGCATGTGTCTGTGCACCTCTGAGAGGCTGGTGTTTGCTGGGTTGGCAGCTGAGTGCTTTCACGGGGTGTTGCCTACCTGAAGAATCCTCTGTGATAGTCACCAGACTGTGTGTGTGTGCAGCTGCTCCTGTTTGCTAGCTGTAGTCAACGAGGGTGGACTTTAATGTGTGGGAAGTGGTAGGAGAGCAGAAGGTGATGGAGAAAGCTTGGAAACAGCCACAAAAAGCAGTCAAGAGTTGCAAAAGAACACCTTGGAAGTGTGGGGGTGATGCACAAAGACATGAGTGAAAGGGAGTGGCTACCAGAGAGCAGAAGTTGGTCCTCTCTGCAGTTCCTGTTTTGTGTTCCCTTCAGATCTGCACGCGCTGGGATGGTAGCGCTGCTCTTCAGGGTTGTTCGTACTGAGAGTCTTTTGGGGCTGTGGAAAGGTGTCTCTCCAGTAAGTGGCTATTTTAACTATGACTTCTAAAAATGAGAGGAATAAACCTACTGTTTATTGCTAACCATGGGTTCCTGCATTTAAGAATCTAGCTCTTGGACAACTATGAATGAAACCATGTGATTTGGGTTAAATCCTATATTAATGTTGTGAATTCCAAGATTTGGTCATGGCACTCCCTGCAATTTGGCAGCCTTGAGCAGCTGAACACTTTTGCAAATGTGGGGTGCACCTGCACCAGCTTCATTTCCATTTGAAATATCTTGTTACTAGAAAACTGCATTGAGGAATATGTTAAATTAAAGCTCACTGCCCTGTTTATCAGTCAATAAAATGATTTTTCTTTGTCTGCTTGTTTTTCCCAAAGTCCTTTGCAAGATGTATTCCTGGGGTTGGGATTTACTTCAGTACTTTGTACATGATGAAGCAGAAGTTTCTTGTGGACCGTTCACCCACAGCCCTGGAGTCTGTCCTGCTGGGTGCTACTGCACGCTCAGTTTCTGGGATTTGTGTGTTGCCAGTGACTGTAGTGAAGACCCGATATGAGGTGGGTATAACTTTCTAATTAGCTCATTGTGAATGATGTCACACACCTTCTGGTGGTGAACAGGAAATTCTTCTGTCTAGAGAAGTTTGCTGCCCCTTAGGACAGTGGCAGAACAGTGACAGCCAGAGATGTAGTTCTGACATCATTTGGGTTGAGCACAGGAGATGTCACACACTTTAGACAAGAAGTGTAACATGAAGCAGAATTCACCCTGAGACTTTTAGATTTCAGTTGATTTCAATTGCACACCATGTTTGTGTAGCATCTTTCATGTTTCACCTTCCTGAAATGTTGCTGGAGAGGCTGAGGTAGGTGAAAGCCCTTTGTTTGGATGCTTTAGCCTCAGGGGGGCTTCTTGTGCTGTGCTTGGCCTGTGGGTCACTGATCATTTTCTGCCCTTGCAGAGTGGAAGGTTTGGCTATGGAAGTATATATGGAGCTCTGAAGAGCATCTATCAAACAGAAGGTGCTCGTGGCATGTTCAGTGGGCTTACCGCAACACTGCTGCGGGACGCACCTTTCTCTGGCATCTACCTGATGTTCTATACACAGACCAAAAAACTCATGCCTCAGGGTAAGGCTGAATGGTGGAGACCCAAGTGGGAAACGTTTTTCTTGTGGCATCTCTACTCTGCATGACTTAATTTTTCATAGATTCCAATGCCAGTTTAGTAATTTGGTGTATTTGCACTTCTGTCATGACACATAAGTGTTCTTGACCCCTTTCATGTCGAAGTAAATTTGCTTGGCTCTCTTGCAGACCAGTTGGATCCTGTGCTCATGCCCTTGCTGAATTTTGGCTGTGGGATCTTTGCGGGGATTTTGGCTTCACTGGCAACGCAGCCTGCTGATGTCATCAAAACACACATGCAGCTGTCCCCTCAGAAGTACCACAGGACCAGTCAGGCTGTTACCTTCATCTACAGGGTAAGGTGAAGCTCTTCTAATACAGTCACAGCTTCACTGCTGATCAGCTTGCCCAATGCACAGCTGCCCCTGCCTGTTGCAGGGGGTTTGGAACTAGTCTGGGGTCCCTTTCAGCCTAAACCATTCTATAATTCTTGTTATGCACAGTGCTGATGGTCTGCAAGCAATTGGAAGGTTCAGCCTTCCTTTGCTTTTTCTTTGGTGTTGCTACTCGGATGTGTTTCTTGCTCCTCTCAAAGGGGTTACAGGACACACAGGATCACAGAGGTGGGCATGTTCCACCAAGCAGCTATCCACACAGTCCTGCTTCATGTTTTTGATGAAGGCTGGTGAATTATTTCATTTTGGTTCTGTCTGTTGTGAACTGGAAACAGGCTGCCTAGAGAAGGGGTGGGATCGCTATCCCCTGGATGTGTTTAAAAGCCAAGAACTTAAGGGTCTTTTCCAACCTAAACAATTGTAAGATTCTGATGCTGGTCATGATGGAAAGTGTTTAATTTACTGCCGGCTCCACTTCATTGTAGTGTAGCTTGGCACAGATGTGGAGGAGCTGTGCGTACAGCCACTGTTGCCTGGCTTTGCTTTGTTGATGTAGACTGCTTCTGATTACCACACTTTGGCAAAGGCTTTCTAGTGTGAAATGCTGGTTTTGGCTACAAACAACTACAAAACATTTATTTGCCATTTGGACACTAAAAAACAGAAAGGAATGCCCAGATTTGTATCCCAGGAGATGTGCTCAAAGTCTACATTTCCCTTACTGCCTTCAGAAGGCTGGATTGGGGCAGGTTTGCTTTGTTCTCATGAGATGCTGGAGTGTGTCCAAAGGAGAGCTACTAAGATCCAAGCTCATGAAGTGTTTAGAGAACAAGTCATATGAGGAGAGGCTGAGGGAGCTAGGCAGGTTTAGTTTGGAGAAGAGGAGATTGAAGGGGGACCTCATTGTCCTCTACAGCTACCTGAAAGGAGATTGTAGAGAGATTAGTGTTGGCCTCTTCTCCTTGATGACTAATGACAGAGCCAGGGGCAATGGTCTGAAGTTGAGGCAGGGGAGGTTTAGATTGGATGTTAGCAAGAAATTCTTTACAGAAAGAGGCACTGGAATGGCCTTCCCGGGAAGGGGGTTGAGTCACCATCTCTGGAGGTATGTAAGAAGCATGTGGACATGGTACTTTGTGACACACTAGAGTGGCAGGCATGGAGGGGGTTATTTTGTGTTTTTCCATCGATCAGGTATTTAGATTTTTGTTGGTGTGGGTATGGTTGGACTTGGTGATCTAGTAGGTCCTTTCCAACCATGTTGATTCTGTGAAACTCTATTCCTAACTAGGAGCCTCTTTATTTTTTTGTGCAAGTTACCTGCTGTCTTGGGTAGCTCTGCAATTGCCCCATGCTCAGCATTTAATGCTGTTTTAGCCTTTCCAACCCAGCTCATCTCTGAGCTGAAATACGTTCTGTGCTGCTCTGTGTTTTGACATACAAAACCAGTACAGGCTAGTTGTGATGGATTTGGTTATCTCCTGTTGCAGGACTTCGGGTTGGTCGGCTTTTTCCGAGGTGGTGTGCCCCGTGCCCTCAGGCGGACTCTGATGGCAGCAATGGCATGGACTGTGTATGAACAGATGATGGAAAAAATGGGCTTGAAATCTTGATTTGACCAAGAAACAACCAGCTTCATTCCTTGTCCTGCTTGCTGTGATGAACTGGCACTAGAGTGTGCCCACAGAGGAATCAGCCTTGTTCAGCCAGGAGGAAGAAAGCCCTTCCAGACGATGGAATAGGCCTTTTGGCAAGGAGGGGAAAGAAGAATCAGATCTTTGGGTGGTTTGATGAATGCATTCCAGAAGGACTGCACTTGCGGGCTGCCATGGGCAGCTACGGGATTTCCCCAGCCTGGTAACTGCACTGAGAGAAAAGCCCCTTCTAAAACAGCTCCATGCCACAAGACATTGCTGAGCCAAAGTGTTTGAGGAGGAAATGGGTACTGCAGATCATGCCAATGAGTTCGTTGCCTGCCTGTGGACTCAGTGACCTACAGTCTGATGCAGATCCTTCATAATGAGCTTTGTTCTCACAGGGGATTGTTGCAGAGCATGGTAGGAGGCTCGATGTGTCTTAATGCTTATATGGCAGGAGTAGGTGGAAGAGGAAGAATTTCTGACATCACTTTTGTACTCTGCACGATAGCAGAGAAGATAACTGGAGCCTCCTTGCTGCCTCATGTATTATTATTTAATTGAGCATTTTGAAATGTGTTTCTGCCTCCATGGCAGTGTTTGCACAGGAATTAAGAAGCATAAGACACTTTATAGAGTTGATTTGTTACCAAAGTTGTTCCTGTTGTCTGGTAAAAAAAGCCAAACATTTTTCCTGCTGGTCTGACTATATCAGGAACACTTAAGTTATTTGGTGTTTTGTTTTTTTTTAAATCCAGTTGTACTAGAGATTGATTTGCTTCCTGTTACTCATCTGATAAACCCTGATTGAGGCCCTAAATGTGACTTGGTCCTTACATGTAGCTTTTTAGGGTCATGGGGTTTGGAAAGAGGAGGCTGCTCCTCTCCAGAGTTTGAGACCTGAGAGTGTTCTTTAAATCTCTTTGGGCTCCACGCAGTCCCTTCACTGTTTCTTGACTGATCTTTTTCTTGTCGTCCATGTTTTGTTATTCCCTAGTGTAGGCTTAGCGACTAATCCCTTTTTTCATTCACTGTGCCTTTGTCCTCTTTCCCACTTACTACACAGACCTCAAAGCTGTCCAGAGCTGGATGCAGACCACTCTACTGTTCACTTGTGCCTCCGTCCTGGCTGGTTGGCTTGGGACTCCCACAGCTCTGTCAGTGTTGCCACAAAGCTTGTGGTTTGCCTTGCAGAAAGCACAGCTTTGGCTCCTCTGACATATTGTTACTCAGTTATTGGGAAACAGAGCAAGTATCTCTAAATACAAAGACATAACACTGTAGCTCTAGGTACAACCAGTGATACCTACCTGTTGATCATAAAATTTAGAATGTTAACTTGCACAGTCACTGCTCCAACCTTGTGAACATAAAAGCAGAGAGTGTGTAGGTTGTAAAAGATGCTTTTGGCCAGATTCCAACTCCCAAGAAGGTTTGATGAGTGATGTGAAAGTTGAGTAAAACATAAGCAGACAGGCTGGAGGCTTGGAAAGTGGTGCCTGGTTTCAGTCTCAGTCCATCTCCGAGAGGAGAGTGGGTAGGGATCTCCAAGGATGGTGCTGGAGGATCCCATGCACTCACGTCTGCATGTTGGTTCATACTTGAATCAATAACGTTCTCATTCAGGAGCATTTTGGGGGTTTTCATGCCATGGCCAAGTGACAAAGGAAGAATTTGAGAGTTTATTCCAGTGAGAATGACTTTGGTGGTGCAAGTTTGTTGGTTGCTTTTTCTTTTTGTCTCTCATGTTTCCAGTCTCATAATATGGAGGAAGGGAAAGGTTGAAGTACTGTTTTCTTGTCTTCTGAAGGCTATCACACTGGCATGCACAAGATTTCTCAGTCCTGATCCTTCTTGTCCTCTACTCTTTTCCCCTCTTCAAAAACATTGTTTCCAAAGCAATTTCTTTAAGTTTCTTCTTGATAGCCACAGCAGGTCAAGAAAAACAAGTGGACTTGAAGTTTAGAGATACTTGTGGTTCTGTGCTTCTAAGTAGAAACAAATGGTCTTTGTCCAACACTGTCAATCCTATCAGGAAACTGTTTCCAGAGTGTTCTTAGTTTGGATTCCAGAGGTGGTGGTGTATGGCAGGATTGCAGTCTAATATCTCTTGGAGTGGCCTCCTTTGCTGTGGGTGATATGCTCTTAGTGGGCATGCATTGGCTCTGGTTAATGTGTTGGTACTTAAGTGAGTTGTAAAGACACAAGAAAAAATCTGGTTATTTGTGCTTTAAAAATGTTTCCTTCCCATTCTTCTTCTGTGGTGATTTATTGGTTGTTTTTCTTCTAGTGATTTATTAGGGGTTTTTGTCTTACACTGTTTAAACAGAACTGGAGCTTTGGGATGTTTCCTAGGTTTGAGTAGTATGTTTGTGTGTTTCTCTACAGTATTTATGGGAAATGGTGTATTATGTGCTTCTATTAAAAACTGGTTGCCAAAGTGAACCATATCATCTGTTCAGCATGCCTTAACAACCCAACCAATAAACCCAAACAATCACAAGGGATGTTCATTCCAGATGTGAAGATCACAGCCCTCTTTTCACATGTTGCCTAAATGATATGTTCTTTCTTGTTGCTATTTTCACAGTTATCTGTGTGTAACAGACTGACCACACAGTACAGATGTGCCAGCAGGACCTGTACTGCTTGTGCAAGTACCTGATACCAAGTCAGGTTGGTGATAGTGCCAGCTCTTCCACACAGGGCTCCCCAAGCTCTTCTGTGGCTTTGGAGAACCACCTTGGGTGTTTAGTGGGAGGGGAGATAACAGACAAGCTCCTGAACCTGCTTATTTATTCCTTCTGGCTTGAAACCACCAAGCTGATCTTCCACATAGCACCATTTCTTAATTTCCAATTTTATTACTATAAAAAACTTGGGGAGGTGTAATCATGGAACTTTAGTAAAAATAACAAAAAAAATGCAAAACAAAACCTCCATAACAGATGTGGGGCTATTCTAGCTTTGTAGACTTCAGGAGATAAGAAAGGAATAGATGTGCTGATGTATGTTTTCATCAGATATGAAAGACTTTACAAAGAAGGATGGTACTGTGCTGGAAGTGGGTTGATCTCCATGGGTTCCTCCTTGTCTTCTGGAGGAGGGTCCTGCTCTGGGGATGGTGTGCTATCTCTCAGATGACGCCAACTGCCATGTTTTGCGGGACAGTATTGCCTGAACATCATCTACCTGAGTTTCTTCGCTAGATGCACCATTCATTCTGTTCATCACTGGACAGACTGTGGCAGCCAAGATCATTCCACTGCAGACCAGTGATGCTCTCCTGTTGTTGGGGTGTTCTCTTACACACCCCTCAACTCAGACCCTACCCTTTGCTAGGGCTGCTGCTCTCCTCACGGCCTGGGGTGTTGTGACCACCCCAGGAACCTGCTTGAGGTTCTCCGTGCACCACCCAGAGATGCTGTGGGTTTTTCTTAGGAAGAGCTGCAGAGGGAATGGTGAGGCTTCAAGTCAGGGGAGATCTTGCTCTCTACAGTCCCCTTACAGGAGGCTGGATCCAGGAAGAAGAGGAAACAGCCTCAAGCCGTGCCAGGGAAGGTGTAGTGTGGCCGTCAGGAACTGTTTCTTCCCCACGAGGTCTGTCAAGGCCTCCTAGCGCCAAGGGGGCGCCCTGCTCCAGCAACTGGCAACCACCGCCTCCTCTACGGCTCCTGATTGGCTGGGCGGGCCTTTATATCGGCATCACGTGACGCCGTGACTCCTTTTCGCTCCGATCTCGCACGGCCTCTATACGGCGTTGTCCGCGTGAGCCCGGGCCCGGGGGAGATCGGGCAGTCCGGGAGGGGATTCGGGGGTACCGTTTGCTCCGCGGCGGGTTCCCGGGAGCCTCCGAGCCGTGATGTTTCTCCCAGGGACCGGTCCGAGCCGGGGGTGTGCCTTTGGCCCTCCCGATGTAGCGCGGAGGGGAGGCGGTGGCGGCGTTTCCAAGATGGCGGCGGGCGCTGTGTGCGGGATGTGCTGGGCCCTCGTGGAGCGCGGGAAGTCACCCCCCGTCCAGTTCTGAGCCTCCTGCTTATCATCGCAGGTTCCCTGTCGTTGCTTCCAAAGGGAAACACACCGACAATGTCCGGAGGTCTCGATGTCCTGCAGATGAAGGAGGAGGATGTCCTCAAGTTCCTCGCTGCCGGGACCCACTTAGGAGGCACCAACCTGGACTTCCAGATGGAGCAGTACATTTACAAGAGGAAAAGCGATGGTAAAGCCGCCGGGTGGGGTGGTCAGTGGAGATTAAGTGCGCACAAAAGATGAGCTCTGTATCAGTTCTTGAAAGGAGCAGACGACTTTGATCATTTAGTCACGTTACTCAGAGATAGAAGCCGGGACCTAAGATCTTAGTAAATCAATCACGGCAGAGGTTAAGTATTTCTGCCAAGATATTTGCTGTAGTAACAGGAGTTTTAACGTCTCAGTAGTGATTTCTGCTGCTTTTTTTAGTTCTTTGGTCTGTGCTGCGCTTTCTAAATAAACGAAGCTCATACTGCACCCAACTTCAGGTTATAGGTGCTGGGAGTGGGCTGAATTAAAGGGAGCATTTTCCTTGCAGTAGCTTTCCACTAACTATAACCGTAGAGTAACCATGGCTGTGGGACAGGTTTAATGGCATAAGAGTGCTCTCATGTTTTAGCGTATTTGCTGGTTGCTCTAAAGACTTTTTGTCACTGGTAGGTATTTATATCATTAATCTGAAGAGAACCTGGGAAAAGCTCCTTCTGGCAGCCCGTGCCATTGTTGCCATTGAGAACCCAGCTGATGTGAGCGTCATTTCTTCTAGAAACACTGGGCAGGTAAGGACATTTGTTGGTCATAAGAATTGTGCTTGTAGGAGCAGGATTCTCTTGCCATGCAGCATTGCCTGCCAGTAGCAGAGGAGATAAAAGGGAGTAATAACGATATTTTTTTTTCTCTAGGATTTCTCTTTTATAAGGATGCTTCTGTAGTTTGAGGGTGTTTGATAACTTGTTCTTTCATATTCTCTGTGTACTTCTATTGGTTTCTGGTGTGTTAGGGATTAGTTCCCTGGTTCTGTAAATCATTGGCACTGCTTTTTTGGAATCATAAGCGCATGATAGAACTGAGATTCCAAATAATTTGTGCTGGTTTTGACCAAGGTACATTAAAACTGTATAGTCTTGTCTCTAGATTTATGGCAAAAGTACTCTGTTGTGGAAGGGGATACAACTTGAAAAACCTAATTAGCTGTTGAAGTTTATATGAGTTTAATGTCTTTTGGACTAATGCAGTTGATGCTTCAAACCTTCAGGGAAGTCGCAAGTGCCACAGGGTGGAAATGTTCCTTTGGATTTGACCTGCACACTATTAAAGCTTGATGCTGAGGTCAGTTCCTGGCCAATGAGCACTCAAGTGTCGGAAGTGTGCAACAGCAAACTGAATGGCAGGGGTTTCACTAACACCAGGAGAGGATTTTCCTCAATGATTGGAGTTTGATAGCAGACCTCGCTACAAGCCCCAGAAGCCGTTGTGACGGCTGCCAGCTGCAGCTGTAACAGACCATAGCTGCAGCTTGTACATTCACTGGGTGACTTAGAAACACCTTTTTCATGCTTAACCTCTGTGTTGTATTTTGTAGCGTGCTGTTCTGAAGTTTGCTGCTGCCACAGGGGCCACTCCAATTGCAGGACGTTTCACTCCTGGTACCTTCACAAATCAGATCCAGGCGGCTTTCCGTGAACCCCGGCTCCTGGTTGTTACTGACCCCCGGGCTGATCATCAGCCATTGACCGAGGCGTCTTACGTTAACATCCCTACCATTGCACTGTGCAACACCGACTCCCCGCTGCGCTACGTGGATATTGCTATTCCCTGCAACAATAAGGTAATGATTTTGTGCTGATGGGCTGGTATCTGATTCAGGGAGGGTCACATGGGGAGGAGGAGGAGGGGAAGTCCACACAGTTTAAACTTGTAGCTGAGGCCAGTTTCAGGGCACAGAACTCTCAAGTGTAGGATGTGTGCTATAATAAACCAGCAGGACTTTCTGCTGATGCCATATGGGTCTTTGTGACCCAAGGAGTGGAGTTTGATAGTAATTCCTGTCATGGATTATGAACTGAAGGTAAAACTGCTTTGAAACATAAATATGTAAGTGTGGGTATGAGCAGGTAACATCTCACCAGTCAAGCACCTTGGGTTGGGATCAAATATATCTTCTGGTCTTTTGAAAACAAGCTGTTTTCAAGGTTGTAGATTATACAGCAAGTCTTACACCCTCTCTTGTGTTCCAGGGAGCCCACTCAGTAGGTCTGATGTGGTGGATGCTGGCTAGGGAGGTCCTGCGCATGCGTGGCACCATCTCCCGTGAGCACCCATGGGAAGTCATGCCTGATTTGTATTTCTACAGGGATCCTGAAGAGGTAGGAGACTGTGGAAATGTGTCATAGGAGGAGGAGAAGGACCTTTAAAATCATCAAGTCCAGCTGTTCCCCCAGCACTGCCAGGTCCCCACTAAGTGATGTCCTTTACCCTCAATCTCCATGGGTTTTCAGCCTTTCCAGACACAGGGAGTCCACCACTGCCCTGGGGAGCGTGGGACAGCCCTGCACAACCCTCTGGGGAGGGAAATGTTCTCAGGGCCAACCTAAACACCTCCTGGTGCAGCTTTAGGTTTCCTTGAGACCATTTACTTTACGGTTCCTCTAGACCCTTCACCAGCTTCATTGCCCTTCTCTGGACATTATGTGGCACCTCAGTATCAGTTGTGTATTGAGGAGTCCAAAACTGAACCCAGTGTCCAGGAGAGAGCGAGAGATGATCCCTGCACTGGTCCTGCTAGCCGCAGGAATGCTGACATGAGCCCAGATGCTGTTGGCCACCTTGGCTCATATCAGCTGGTCTGGTAGGTAATGACGATGGTGGTAATGCATTTCTGAGAGCCTTTGTCTCTGCTTTTCTGCTGCAGATTGAGAAGGAGGAGCAGGCTGCTGCTGAGAAAGCAGTTACCAAAGAGGAGTTCCAGACAGAATGGACGGCTCCAGCTCCTGAATTCACTGCTCCTCCTCAGCCTGAGGTCGCAGACTGGTCTGAGGGAGTTCAGGTCCCATCAGTGCCCATCCAGCAGTTCCCTACAGGTCAGTGGTAGTGGAATGGCAGTGGGAAGAGTGTTGTGTGTCATAGTGGGATGAGGAAGAACTGGGGTGGACTGAGCACATCCTGTCTTTTCAATTGCAGAGGACTGGAGTGCCCAGCCTGCCACCGAGGACTGGTCAGCAGCTCCCACAGCCCAGGCTACCGAGTGGGTTGGCACTGCCACGGAGTGGTCTTGAGTCTTGTTGAACTGCAAGAGAAATAAAAGCTGGTTTAACGGACGGTGCTCTTGGTGCTACTTTCCTGAACTTCTCAGCAGTTGAAATAAAGGGGCTGTTTCATCCGCTTTGGTGGAGCTGGGAGTTAGAGGTTCTCTGTCTGTCTGCAGCAGCACTGCAGGGTAAGGCTGGGCTCACTTGAAACAATGTCCTCTCACACCTCAAGTGGGTTTGCAGGGTGGTGGAGAATAAGAGACCTTTTGTGAGAGTTGCTCTGTTGGTGAAACACCAGGTCTGGCCGCCTCCAAACACATGAAATCCTCAGGAAAAAAACCCAAACCCCTGAATGATCTGCTTGAAATTTTAAGGATTGTGTTTGTGGTTAGCAGCAGCCATGTTACTGTTTTGTCTGCATTGCTGCCCAAAGGAAGCAATTGTTTGGTCACAAACAATTTTGTTAATAGCTTTTTAACCGAGATCACTGGGGAGGTTCTTTGTAATTCCAAATTACTGTTTTTCTTCAGTTAATGGCATGGTACAGATGGTACCTCCATTTCAAGCCAGTTTTCTGTCCTGTAGCCAGTTTTTGGCACTATCAGCCCCCACCCCAGAATCTCTGAAAACCACGAAGCTTCTGAGCTCGTGCAAAACTCATCAGCATCAGTCTGATGCATGTGACATCTGTAGGTAGAAACAGGTACGAGGAACATTCTTGGTTACCAGCCCTGCAAAGGGGCAGGTAGCAGTAAAATCCTTTGTCATGGGCTCTCTCTAATGCACAACTGTGGATTTCAGTTTCTTGCTTCCTGTGACACTGGTTTCTGAAGCTGATTTTGTTTGAGCTTCTAGTGCTTGTAACATTAAGACTACTTGCTGCTGTTCTACCATCCAACTTTGAAAGCAGGTAATTTTTATTCCATATATTAATTAGTTGAATAAAACCTGACTTCATAGATTGATAGAAAGGTTCAGGTTGGAAGGAACCTTAAAAGATTATCTAGTTCCAACCCCCATGCCATGAGCAGGAACACCCACCACCGCTAGACCAGGTTGCTCAAGGCCCCATCGAATCTGACCTTGAACATTTCCAGGGAGGGGATAGCCACAACCTCCCTGGGTAACCTGTTCGGTGTCTGACCACCCTCATTGTGAAGAAAACTTCCTTCTGACTTCCAGTCTAAATCCACCATCTTTCAGCTTGAAACCATTACCCTGGTCCTACCATTACAAGCCCTTGGCAATGTCCCCTCCCCAGCTTTCCTGTAGTCCCCTTCAGATACTGGAAGGCCACTGTAAGATCTGGGAGTCTCCTTCAGAGTGAACAGCCCCAACTCA
>VZRI01010697.1:96215-149388 GCA_013397515.1 Upupa epops | reverse complement strand
GTGCTCCAGCCCTCCAGTCATCCTCATGGCCCTCTGGGCGTGTTCCAACAGCTCAGTATCTTTCCTATGTTTGGGGCTCCAGAACTGAATGCAGTACTCCAGATGGGGTCTCACAAGAGCAGAATAGAGGGGGAGGATCACCTCCCTTGACCTGCTGCTTCTCTTGATGCATCTTCACATGGCTTTGATACCGTCTTTCCAGTGATGAGTAGAACTAGGGGTACCACGGCACCCCTGAACATCTCGTATGGACCATCCTTCTGTGGGGACTTGGGTTTTAATACTAGGCAGCTTGGAAAAGGAAGGAATGGAACCTGTATGAGCTGGATATGTGGCATAGAACCATGGAGAGTTTGGGGTTGAAAGAACCTTAAAAGGTCATTCAGTCAAACCTGGGTAAGTGGGGACATCTTCAACCAGAGCAGGTTGCTCAGAACCCCAGGTTTGGGGCTGCAACGATTCCAAGTGTGGGGCTTCTTCCACCAGTTGGCAGCCTGGAACAGTATCTCACCAGTCCGCATCATTTTCTTCTATTTAGTCTGAATTTCCAAAGTTTAACCCATCCATCACCTCTTCTCATAACAGCCCCTACTCAAAAGTCTGTCCCCATCTTTCTCTGGCCCATTTAAGGCTGCACTAAGACCTCACTGAAGTCTTCTCCAGGCTGAAAACCCCCTATTCTCCAAGCCTGGCTTCAGAGTAGAGGGGTTTCACCCCTGCATTATTTCTAGGGTCTCCTCTGGCCCTGCTCCAACAGGTCTGTGCGTCTGCTGTGCTGAAGAGCTTAGAGCTGGACCCAGCACTGCAGGAGGTGTCTCACCTGAGCAGGGGGGCAGAATGGACTCAACAACTAGATTTGGGGGTTGTGAGGGACTGCACCTACCTGATGAGTCTCTGCTTTAGGCTCGGCCTTAGGGACCTAGACATGGGAAGAAGGGTGGCCCATCCTAAACTCAAAGGTGCTTTGTTACAGGCACAGTTGTGTCAGAGTCTGGGACAAGTTGCACTGTATCCCATTCCTTCCTGTGCAGTATATGAAAACTGCGAAGCTGCTGCAGAGCTCTGTTTCCCACTTGTGCTAACAACGTTGCTTAAGAGGCTGTTTCTGATCTCTCAGCTAGCCTAGAATAACCACACCAGCCTTCTCGCCGCTCTTGGGCACAGACGTGTTAACACAAGCGGTTCTCTGGGGACCAAGGAAACCTCGAGCGTAACCCTCCCACCTGGCAGGTGTCAGAAGGGTGGTGGAGGTGGGTTGCGCTGCTTGAAAACGTTGATATTTTTCCAGTTGACACTAGATGGGGCTGTGATTCCCGGTTTGTCCATCCTCCCGTGGCTGGCTGCCCCTGGAAAGAGGGCGGAAGGAAACAGACTCAAGTTGTGCCAGGGGAGGTTTAGGTTGGCCCTGAGGATCAGTTTCTTCCCCAAAAGGGTTGTCCAGGGCTGACTCAGGCTGTCCAAGACAATGGTGGAGTCTCTGTGTCTAGAGGGGTTGAAGTGATGTGGGGTAAGGGATGGGTTAGTGGAGATCTGACAGTACTGGGCTAAGGGTAGGATGAAAGCTTAGCTTTTCCAACCTAAGTGATTCCATGGCTAGTGGAGAAGTGTCTTCAGCAACAGCCTCCACATCATAGTACACTTCTTTGTAAAAAGATACAAACCCTACTGGTTTTCCATAAATTTCTGGGTGTTAGATTTGTTGCCTCTATGTTCAGCTCCAAACCTTGACCTTGGTTTTAATTTCCCTAAGGGAGCAAGTGTGGGATGCTGCTGTCTTCCAGTGCCAAATAACTCAGTTCTCTAGGTGAAGATGCCTTGGAAACTTCCTCACTCATCTCTCCTGCTCACCTTACGGCTTCCAGTATTTCTAGTGACTCGTCTGTGCTGGTGCTCTGCAATCTCACAGCTACTCAACTCACTGCATCCCCTAGCTTTGCTTAAACAGGGACACAGAGGGGAACAAAACCATGTCTTATGTCCCTTTGTTTGTCATTTTGCTGTTAGAAGCTCTAATTTGAGAGGCACCAGTAACAAAAAAACCAAGCTGCCTCTTCCCTCTCCACAGCATCTTTTCCAGAATCTCCTTTAAACACCACACTAGCTGCTGAGGATTTCCAATTCTCAGGTCCCTGGAGCTGGAGGTCTCCTGCCCTTAGGTCACACAGAACTAATGTGGGGCAGGAGTGAGCACACTGCTGCCTTTTCTTCCTTGCTTTGTGAGGCAAAGCCCTCTTTATCTGAATGCTGCAAGCAGACAGGGTTCTCTGTCAGCTCCCTCAGGAGGGCTGAGAAGTCCAGCAACTATTTTAAGGGCTCAACCCTTTGGAAAGTTTTAAGATTAATTTTAAGACTTAATTTTGTTCGCCTGAGGGCTTGAATTTTTTCCTTAAGTTCCAGGCTGCTCCCACACCTGCTTTTAAACTTTATTTTCCTTCTGTGAAAGTCAAGTGTTTGTGCCTTTGCTTCAAAATGAGCACTGGGATTTCTCAAACCACACCCTGAATGCAGAAGAAGGAACTTCATTAAAATGTCAGACCTGAGACTTGCAATGCAAAATGCTTCCAGTTATCAAAAGCCATGCGCTGTCCTGCTGGGACAAGTGCTCTGTGGAGCCATTTTTTTGCAGTGGTCTGTGCCAGCTCTGCCACTTCAAGATCCAGGAGATGGAGGTTGCTCTGTTCAAGTAAGTGTCGAGCCTTTGCATTAATTTAATCTGGATTTTAAATCTTGGGAGTCTGTTCTATCATAGGAATAGTGGATGGACCTTCCTGTCCTGTGGTGGGTGCCTGTAGTCAAGTGGAGCATGTCTTAGCTGAATGAGAGGCTTAGCACTTGCAGTAGCTGCTCTAGTTATGTGTTAAAGATGTCTCTGCTCACAGCAGGACTAGATGACTGTAGAAGGTCCCTTCCTACCCAAACCACCCTGTGATTCTATGAGTGACTGTAGCAAAGCCAGGCCTCCCCATGTTGTCCTGCTGCAGCACAGTGATGTGTTGGTACTGTCCAATTAAAACATAACTGCTGAATTCTGATTCAGCAGTGATGACTGTGATGTGTGAGAAATGGGTCAGGACCTAGAAATCCCCGGTTTCCAGATTTGCCAGTTTCCCCTCTAGGGAAAAACTGTGTCTGAGCATCTGAGAGTGATAAAGCCTTGGCCACAGATTAAAAACCAGGCTGCCACCTGCCAGAGGACAAGCTGGCAAGTGACAAGAAAAGCATGATGGAGAGAAAAAATCCTCCCCGCTGCCATCAGGCTGGAGAGCTGATACCATTGTATGCAGCATGAATCAAAATGGAGGGGTTGCTCTGTAAAGCCTTTCGCTGAGCACGTCATTAGTTTTCAGCCAGGAAGTCGCTGATATGTGGCCACAGAGAGGGGGCTGAGCACGCTGGGATGCTGCAGGTGGGTGACCCGCTGCACTCAAGGTCAAGTCAGGGACATTAGGTTGAGGCTTGGTGTCTCTTCACTAGTGTGGGAGCCACTGTGGTGCTCCTTGTAGCTGCAGAGCATCTACCTGGCCTGATCATTGTGCCTTGTGGGGTGGGATAAGGTGCAAAAACATCAGTCTCCACCACCAGGAATTATTTCTGTGCACAAGGAAATGCTCCTTGGTTGTCTTCCACACTTGGTGTTGTGGATAAAGGCTGCTAAGAGTAGGTTTCAGCAGGTGTAGAGCCAATGCAGCTTGTGACCCCACCTCTGTGATGGATCTTACATTAAGTCGTGGGAGGTGGTGTTACTCAATTAGTTACTAGGGGTTGAAACAATAGTGCAAGCTACTGTTAACAGATTGCAAGAGGAGAAGCAGAGTAGGAACCTAGAGACAATGCATGTGAGACACAGTTGAAACAAACCCATGGAAATTCAGAGGAGGTAAACTGGAGGAAAATTGTCGTGAAGGACAAACTACAGCTGACAAAACATCCTCCTGTCCTGCTCTAGCAAGAGTCCTTTACTCTGGGTAATAGCTGCTGTGCAGCTAGGCAGGGATACTCGCTCTTTTAGAACACTTTAATTAAGGGTCAACAAAAAGAAAACACGTAACAGGTAAACTCAAACTGCTTTAATAACTGAAGAAGCTTTAGAAGGGATTGACAAGCACTCAGTGCCTCAGACTGAGCTCTGCATGCTGCTGTTTGTGGCCCTGTGACCGTACCCTATGCTTAGTAGCTTAGCCAATGCTGTAGCTGATTCTCATGCTGAGCCACCTCCCATTTCCTCTGTGGTCTAAATTAGTTGCTTACAACTGCAGAGCACTTCTAAGCTTCTAAACAATGCACGTTTAGATAGTTGGTGTTGGACAGATACAGATCATGAGTGGATGACCAACACAGAGTGATCATTTCCTACTAAAACTACGATAGTTCATGCAGCACCTCTACTTTAACATCGAATAAGAGAAACGTTGTTGAGCTTATCGAGCAGCATATGGGTACCGTAGCTGCCCTCTGCCCCACCCAGGGACTGGTCCTGGCAGGTGCCCCCTTGGCCTCAGCTGGCCAGGGTAAGGCATCCTGATTCCCAGCATTGGTGGCTGTGTCATGAACACGTGCGGTGGTGGGGTAAATGCTGCTCCTCTCCCACCCATCATGGGGCTGCCATCCAGGGCTGCTGCTTTGCCTTGTTTCTCGACTGGAATGGTCCTATTAGGAGACTCCACTTTCTTATCTAAAGTAAAGATTAGGCTGTTATTTTCTTGAGAGAAAACACTGATGTTCATCCCACCCGCAGTGGTTGCTGTTTCATGTACATTCCATAACCCAAGTGTCTGGGCATTCAAGAAACCATAAGTAAGACCACTGGCCCCTGGCCAACAGCCAGTATGTGCGCCTTCTGCTGTCTTTGCAGGTAGCTACTGATGCATTTCTAAGACATTGCAGTCCTACCAGCCATGTGGTGGACATGGGCAACTGCTGATTTTAGCCTTTATTTCCAATGCACCATAATGCCACCAGCACAATTTCCATCTAAGCGAGTGCCCGGGGTCTAGTCAGGGTGGGAATCTGTATTGGCCTGGTCTGAACCTTCCAGCACATCTCAGCCCCTCTGAGAAACAGCCCGTCAGGTTTTTACCTTCTGCTTGTTTCGGGGCACTTTCCCTCTTCGTACTTGGCGTAAACAAATCCTCTAGATCTTGCAGCATGGGGTTAGTGCTGGCTTTGTTGTTTCTCTTGTTTTTCTCCTCTTCGCGTTGCTGCATCCATAAAACACATTTGTTTAGTTGGAAACAGCGCTGCTTTTCCCATCTGCATGGCAGACCCAGACACCACCCTACTTTGTAAAGTGCTATGAAAATTACCGGTCAAAAAAAATGCTGAGTTTTGTTGCTATTGATGGCTCTTTGCTCCTCAGCTTGTACAGATCCTGGCTGTGGTTTTGATAGGCTGAGAAACCTCAGGCTTCAAAACATTTCTTGAATATTAAGGTAACTTATTTTTGTAGGTGGGACGTGCTGTTTATGGGAAAAATTGCTGTAGTTTTGATGAATGAAATAGCAGCCTGTTCTGGAATGCAACCACTCTTTGCAGTTAGTCATTAGATACCATCAGAGAGGACTGAATGAGCACAAAGTGCCTCCTCCCCTTATGTCACTAACAGAATTGCAGGTTTAAAACCTATCTTGTGCAGTAAACTCAAAGAACGCAGTATTTCAAGTATGACTTTGCCAGATCAACACTTACCATTTGCATTTTCTTCTTCAGCTCGGCATTGGCGCGCTGGTAGGCTTCAGCCACAGCGTTCAGATAGTAAATGGCGAGGCTACAAAAACAAAGGTGTCACCGTAGTGACCAGGAAGTCTTGATTTTTACGTTTGAAACCAAACGTTTGATTTTTACCTACCCTCTAATATCTAGTTTTCTCACCAGCTGCCTCCAAACTGCCTTTAGGGGTTCAAAGCTTAGTAAAAACTCAGGCTGTTGTGTGTCACTGTCAACCAAGATGGGCTGAGCAAGTCCAGCCCAGCTCAATACTGCTCAAACAGGAGAAGAATGACCATCCTGCCCTCCTGCTTTAAGGGACTAGTAAGAAAAATGGGGACAGACTCCTGAGCAGGGGCTGCTGTGACAGAGGTGATGGGTTAAATTAAAAGACAGAGATCAGACTAGAGAGAGGAAGAAAAAATGTTTTAACCCTGAGGTTAGTGAGACCCTGTCCTAGTTTGCCTAGAGAGACGAGAGTTGCCACATCTCTGGAACCATTCCAGATCAGATTGGACCTTGGCGCCTCTGAGCAGCCTGCTATAGTTCAAGATGAGGAGTTGGGACTGGATGAGCTTTGAAAGTGATTTCCAACCCAAATGATACTATGAGTCTGTGATAAAACACACAGTTTCCTACCATGGCTCAAAGGGAAATTGTTCTCAGAGACAAAAGAAGCACTCGGTTACAAAGAAACCTTAAAAAAACCCAGGAAATGAGGAAAATGGTGGCAGAGCTGGGCCCTGAACCCTCTCCTGAAAAGCACATTGCTTAGGACATGGTCCTCTTTCCCACTTGGCTAGGACCAACTGCATCCTGCACTGTGGGAAGAGGCCGTTGGGAGCAAGGAGAGACAGGAAGCAAGCAGTAGCCACCGGCTTTTGTTTCAATCACCACATCTACAAAAGGATCACACCAAGGCCACGGGAGAACCAAGCCAAGCTGGATAAAGCTGAAAGGCAAAGAAGATGAGAGAGGACGTGCTGGCAGCCAGCTCATGGCATGTGGGGAGGAGAGTGTTTTAAAACATGGCTAAGCATCTGGGGCTGTCTTGCTGCTGCGGGCACTCGCCAGCCAGCAATATTTTGGCTCTCAAAAAAATGTCTCCCGCTTTTGTAGAGTGATTTTATTCTTCTAAGTGATAAACATCATCTGGTCAGTGATTCCCAGCCATGCCCAGGAAAAGCACCAGCCTTTATTGCAGTCACCAGGCTCAAGCATTTTGACAACCATGTCCCCCACTGGACCCCATCATTATTTGGGACCAGAATCCCAGATTGGATATAAATAGAAGAGACATTTTGGATTGCACCTAGAAAAAGAGAAGAAGGGTTTATGGTGGCTAAAGAAAATTACTTAATTCAATCCATAGAGGCAGAAAACACCTTTTTCTTGAGTGTCTGCCATCAAAACCCACAGTTTGTCCATGTGCCATCCACCTGTCACTGTCTCTAGAGGCTAGGCTTTATTGTAGGTTGCCTTGCTGTCCGCTTTGAGAGCTGTTGGCTCTCTGCTCATCAAGATGAAATGAAGCTTTTGCATTTCCCTGGTTTTAATCTCCTGACCAGATGAATTGGTATCAACACAAGGACTAGCTCCAGCTTGTCTGGCCTGTCTGTGGTAGAAGACTGTAGTGAGGTGGGGATTTTCAAAGGTCTGTTACTCTCCCACTGCCTTTTTTTCAGGTGGATTGCATCAAAACCTTCAAAACCAGACCTGCAGCCCTTTTGTAGGGGGTCATCCATTTGAGGTGGATCAGTTCTGCAGGCTCATCTCATGTTTACATCTGCTGTGAAGCCTGCAGGAACAGAGCGGGTAACTCAATAATGTGCTTGGACGTACTAGGGGATGCGGATCGAGACTTCTTGTCTCCTGCGGGTATCTGATCTGATTCCTCTAAGTGTAGGATCTGTCTGTACCAGCTACAGTGTCTGATCATCTTTATTTAGGTTAAGACGAGTCACTGGCTGGCGGCAGGTAGAGGGATGGCAGGTCATTTTTAGTTTAATTGGGATTTTTCGCAGTCTGTTTCTAAAGAGACTCTGTAACACAGGAGCTTGTATTTGATTTAATTTTATTAACTTAAGTGTAACCTATTTGGAATGGTGGATCACAGTGCCCATGAGCTCACATCTCACTTGTGTGTGGATGCTCAAGGAAGAGTCAGAGCGGAGATAATTGTTATGATTATTTAAAGCCTCCGTGAGGTCTCTGTCAACAACGTATTTCATCTACAGAGCTGTGTTTGATTGGGTCAGGTAGTTAAATTTTGGGAAGTTGGGTGGGGTGATGAGGGAGGTAGCAAACCTTTGCCTGCCCTAATCTAGGCTGTATTCAGACCTCACTGATACCATAGCATTACTTTTCCAGCCTCCTCCCTCCAGTTTGATATGTTATAGTGTGATAAAAACTTACACCATGAGCAGAATTGCAGGGATGATCAGGCCGGGATTTGCCACATAGCTGAAGATCTTGGCAACAAAAAGTGGGAAATCGAGCTCGATTGTCTCTTGAATGACATCATACATTCTCTTCTTTCCACTGGAAAGACAAATGGGCAGTTAAGGAGGGGCAAGATAGCTTTTAATCTAATGTGTAGCATTTCTTCTCTCTTTCAGTGAGCATTAGCTACTGTTGGCCACCAAAACACATTCACTGAAAATTGTCTCTTGGTCCATCTGTTCCCTCCTGCCTGGCATTGATTTGGGGGGTTGACTAGGTGATCTCCAGACGTCCCTTCCAACCCCCGCTGTTCTATGATTACAAGAGTAATCTTGGCTAGTGATCCTTACTCTTGGAGATCATACGTTTATTTCCATGCATGTCTCCTTTACAAGTTCTATGTACTCTGATTGTTGAAGCCCCTGCAGGTTGCTGTAACCCTACATTTCTGATCAGCGTTGGCCTTTTCATGGTGGAGATGACTTTCCATATGCAGATTCCAGCTTGCTGAAATAATGAGCCAACTTGAAGAGCTGCTAAGCAATGGCAGAAATAGCAAGCTGTGATTATTGTTTAAAGGGAAACTCAGTAAAAGAGCCATTTCCAATGGGATTGATGAAGCAGATGAGAGTATTCTCTACGAAAAGAGGACATATCTCTGAAAGGGTAGATTATATAATTGGCCCTCTTCTCTCCTCAGCATCTCAGGGCTGTGAATTCAACCCTATGAGCGCTGCTCCTCCTTTTCAGGCTTATTGCCTCCTTGGATCTCGTAGGATTCTGCTCAGGAGGGTGCTGGCCTCTGTCACTATGACAAGACTCAATAAAGACAACCTTGGCTAAACGCTCTCCCAGCTTCATTGAGTGCCTGAAGCCCAGGAGATCTGAGCTTTGTGTGTGTGTGCTAAGGGTCTCAATCAGGCTGTTGTGGCTTTTGAAAGGTTGATTTGGAACAGAAATGGGTCTTTGAGGTTGCAGATGAGTAATCTCCCCCAAAACAGTGTGTGTGCAACAAGGTCCAGGCCAGATCTTCTCACATTCCTCATTGACACCTGCCCTTGGTATAGAAGCGAGGGAATTTTGGTCTCTCACATTTCCACTTTCTTTTATCTTTCTGTTGTCGTTCTCCATTAGGGAGTGGATAACCTAACCCAGTGCATCCACAGGAACAATTTGTTCCATTCTGGCTTCTTGCTGAGTCAGACTCAGCAGGCTCGGGAGAAGGCGTTACTCAATCAAATTAGACTTCAGTGGCATGTTAATCCGGTCCATGGGATGTGCTGTGCAGCACTGATTGTGTCCTAATTAAAAACAAAAAAAGGCTTGGTTTTTTTTTTTTAAAGAGCTGCAGTTCTTCAGGCTAAGACTTACTGTTTCCAGCTATTCTGCAAACAAAATTAAATGTGTAAAATATGTGCTTGTGCGTCGTGCATCTGCTGAGGGAGTTCTTTGCTCTCTGGAAGGACTTCAAAGGGGATTTTGGAGCTGTTTTTGCTCCCACAATGTTTCAGAAAACCTTAGGGGTGCTCCCATTGCTGTATTTCACTGGGGACTGCACACTGCTGTCCCATACCTGCCGACCTCTGGTGCTTTCACCTGTGTGTGTTGGGGATACATCAGGAATTGTGTAGCAGAGAAGGAAAAGCAGATAAGTTTGTAGAGCCTGCTGGTGCACAGAGCAGGTTTAGTGCTGCCCCTTCTTGCAAAGGGTTTAACCAGAAGGAGAATGGAGGCATTTCACCACCTCTACTGAAGCCCAGGCCCTTGAACTCAATAATCTCAAGAATCAGAAGACAAAAATGGTATTTTTTGGGTTTTTCTAGTACCTGAATGGTCCGCAGTCAAAGGAGGGAGGCAGGGACATGATGGTGTAAGCTACTGGTAAGAGACTGAGGAACAGGATCAACAGCAAAAGTCCCATGTAAAAATTATTAGACTTGGATGCTTTGAAGACTCGTTCATGGGGAACGTTGCTACTCATAACAGCCCAGCACTGGAAATACATGGAGGTTAACAAGCGCAGCACGTTTATACCCACGAGCCCTGGAGCATAGAAGGATCCCATCCTGAAACAAAAAGAAGGTCAGGAGCTATTGTGGGTTTTTTACACGTCAGAAAGGGGTCTCTTTTATTTTGAAGGAAAACAAGTCTTCATGTGTGGCAAGTTTCTCCTTCATAGCTGGCTTGTGCTACCCCTGTGCTTCTGGAAGAGAAGCTGCCTGTGTCTATGTTAAGGCAGGATAACCATGCATAGGGGTCTAGTGAGGGCTCAGACCCCGAAGTGGTTGCAAAGATTTTCAGTCTGTGACAAAAATCTTTTTAAAATAGCTTGGAAAATTTCAAATCCTGGGTTCAGATCTAGGTCAGTCACTCCAAAAAAGGACATTAAGAGGAGCATCTCCAGAGAAGAGCAATAAGGGTCTGGAGCACACGAGTTCTGAGGAGCAGCTGGGGTTTAACCTGGAGAGAAAGAGGCTCAGGGGAGACTTTCTCACTCTTCATAGCTCCCTGAAAGGAGGTTGGAGCGAGGAGGGTTTCAGTCTCTTCTCTTCAGGAACAAGTGACAGGATGAGAAGTAATGGCCTCAAGTTGTGCCAGGGGAGGTTTAGGTTGGACATGAGGAACAATTTCTACTGAACTTCAAGAAAAAAAAAAAAAGAAATGAGAACCATTTCTACCCAGCTGCACAAATACAAGGAAATGGCTTACCAAATCATTCCCTGGTTGAAGACCAAGCCCAAAACATTGCCACTGATGTCAAACTCAGCGTAGGATGGCTGCATGGGGAGAGAAAGGTATTTGGATATAAGCATGCTTATTTGAAGCTGGGCTGAGGGGATTTCTGGGAGGGCTGCAGCAGCAGCAGCGCGGGGAAAGCAAAACTGGAGATACTGAGCTGTGAAATCTCTCTTGGTTGGAAGAAATGTTCAAGTCCNAGAGCAATAAGGGTCTGGAGCACACGAGTTCTGAGGAGCAGCTGGGGTTTAACCTGGAGAGAAAGAGGCTCAGGGGAGACTTTCTCACTCTTCATAGCTCCCTGAAAGGAGGTTGGAGCGAGGAGGGTTTCAGTCTCTTCTCTTCAGGAACAAGTGACAGGATGAGAAGTAATGGCCTCAAGTTGTGCCAGGGGAGGTTTAGGTTGGACATGAGGAACAATTTCTACTGAACTTCAAGAAAAAAAAAAAAAGAAATGAGAACCATTTCTACCCAGCTGCACAAATACAAGGAAATGGCTTACCAAATCATTCCCTGGTTGAAGACCAAGCCCAAAACATTGCCACTGATGTCAAACTCAGCGTAGGATGGCTGCATGGGGAGAGAAAGGTATTTGGATATAAACATGCTTATTTGAAGCTGGGCTGAGGGGATTTCTGGGAGGGCTGCTGCTGCATGTGAACAGCAACAGCGCGGGGAAAGCAAAACTGGAGATACTGAGCTGTGAAATCTCTCTTGGTTGGAAGAAATGTTCAAGTCCAACCACTGACCCAGCATTGCCAGGTCACTAAATCATGCCCCAAAGCACCAGAAGAAATACAAAGAGCTCCACAGGCAGCAAAATGCCTGTTTCTGATTATCAGAGAAGACCAGAGGATCATCCCAAACCCAATCTTGTTGGTAGCATTTGACCAAATGGCCCTAAATGACTTCCAGCTTCTCAGGTATAAGTCACTGACTTACAAATCCAGCCTCTAGGTCCCAGCACCAACAGTAATTCACAAATCTGACAAAGCAAGCTCGGATGAAATCTCCCACCAGGATGGTTATGTAGGTCACCAGGATATCAGACACAGTGAGCCTTACAAACTCCTGCAATATGAAACAATAGGTTAAAAATCCATTTAGCTCCTGTAATTTCATTAGTGCATTCAGGACTGTACACTATTTACTAAGCTAATGGTCTGTGTATTTTAATGGTTCAGTGATGCTGATCCATACCACATGTGTGCTGAGGGTAATCTGGATTGTGCATAGCTCTGCTAGGACTCAGCTCCATAACCTCATGTGGACTGCTGAAGAAGCTGCTGAAACAAGAGCTGTGAAGGGTGAAATTGCTGGCAGAAGGAAGACTTGTAGAATGTTTGTCCCACGGGTGCAAACGGCAAACCAGGAAAAGGTTTAAAAGTCTGGGGAAAAGAACGAAGGACCTGGAGTATGAAGTTTCAGCTGCACTGAGGAGCACACCCTTCTGAGGAGTGATGATGGATGCTCTTTCCTCTCTTGAGTAAAGATGCATTGGATGTACCCAGTAAAGTTCAGCCTCGGAGCTTGCTAAGCCCTGGCTCTCTACATCAGCCAAGAAAAACTGCCTTTTGCTCTTTAAGTTGTGCATAGTCTGGCTGCAGCACATCTTGGTGGAAAGGGAGGGTTGCAAGGTTGGTTTGTGGGGCTGAATTCTGAGGACTTGAATCCTGCATGCATTTCAGGGAGTTATTTTGCCTAATTCTGCTCTCGTCCCATGACCTCACAATGTGTTACGAGTTGGGATGTGTCAGGAGTTCCCCGGAGGCGTGTCCTCTGGTTGGGTTTTGCTTAGAGGTATTATTCAAGCATAGAATTCCTGAAAACATCTACTACAACAACAAAAACAACACCCAGCCCAGCTGAGAGACTTACTACATGATGGGTTTCTTACAATGCCAACAGTTGTCTCCCAGCAGGGTCCCCTGGGCACATCTGCAGGATCAAGGGGAGGTGAGGTGGCAGCGCTGCCGTTCTCTACAGATGAGTTGTGGTAGCTGAGCAGTGCCCAGTGTGTGATATTCTTCACCAGGTCCTCCTCAGCCAGCTGCAATGAAGAAACCCAACCCTAGCAAAATTCGTCAGGAAATAGTAGTCCCAGAGGAAGTGTTTGGAGAGATTGAAAGCAGATTGGGGCACCTTGAATGTTGGGGCGTTCACAGCCTGCTGGAGGAGCCAGACCTCCTTTAGGAGTGGAGTTGGATTAGGTGATCTCTAGAGGTTTCTTCCTACCCCTACCACCAATGTATGATTCTAATGGTGTGTGCAGAGAGAGCTGCTACCCACTACTCCCTCATAATTTTTCAGGGCAGAGCAAAGCACCCTGATTCCTCTGGTTCTTTTCAGTAATTTTCTTTGCAGCTTGGTTAGACATTTATCCTTTTCTGCACTTATCTGCCTGCAACACACTACCAGGATAATGTTAGAGAGGGGAAGGCAGGGGAAGAGGATTATAGACTATATCCTCCGTGTCTGCATTAATAGAAATTGCAAATGGTGTCAGCTGGAGAATAAAAAAAATCAAATTACCCTAACGTGCCATGATCATAGGAGACAATAACCACTCGGCACTTTCCAAGGCTGTACAGAGAAGTGGAAGATTGGTCATTCTGCTCAGTGAGTCTACCTAGGGTGCTGCAGATGCTGCTCAAGAGGACAAGGGATAGGGGAAGAAACACCTCCTGCAAAGAGGATGGCTGGGCTCACCCTCAGCTCTGGAAAATGGTACTGAATGTGACTTCAGGCCTCAACTCTTACTTTTTCATTGACATCATCCATCAAGGCCAACAGAAACGTGTAGAGATTCCCAAGGAAGAGTGCGAAGATCCGCCCCAGCTGCCACTTCAGCCCGATGCGGGGATGGTAATTTTCCAGTGCTGCGATGGTTTCAAAGAGCGGAGGGCAAAACATGCCCAGCAAGGACATCACAATTTCAACCTGTCACACAGGAAAAAGAAGTTACCACTAATGAAGTACTTTGAGCAGAGCAGGACTTGCCAGCAACCAGTTGGAGATTTCTGAAGTGTTCCTAAAGGTCTGGGGGCAGGGTTGCACAGTTTGCTCTCACAGGTATGCGTTTGCTCTCACCTCAAAGGGATGGATTCTGATGAATTTGTTCTCTGTCAGTCAAGCCTCATGAATATTAAAGTTCCTCGAGTCCCTTGTAGTTCTACTTGCATCAGCTCCAAGGTTCTTACTTTAGTTTTGGAGGAAGTACAAGACTTGGCTTGTGTGCATAACCAGAATTAGGCTGTTTATTTTCCATGTTCAGCACCTTTGCTTTTGCAGTAGGGGGTTTCATATTGGAATGGAAAAACATCAAGGACTCTCTTTATTGAGGAAAATGGGTCCTAGAGGTGTTTTGGTGAGCTTTCCTTTCTAAGAGAGGGAACAGTACCCAGAAGAGTGATAAGCAGATCTCAAGTTATCAGCAGGAAATTAAAGGCATTAAATATGTTCTTCTGCTGTTTTTTTAATAGGATCTTTTTCTTTGGGAAATGCTCACTGAAAATAAATCAGAGCATTTTGTGATGTTTTCTGAGGTTATAATGAAAATTCATGGCTTTGAATTTAATTTGTCTCTGATACATCTATACATGAAAATGTAGTATACGTGGAAAATAAACCTTTCCATGGGGTGGAACAGTTGTGTGTGAAGAGCTTCAAGATTTGCACTTCTCACTCACAAATCAGACACGGGAAAAATATGAGTTTTTTTCTGCATGTTCTGAAATCATTTTTACCCCTAAGGCCAGATGGATGATAAAGGTCTGAATTTAGCTCTAGGTCTGATCACAGACATTCCTAACAACTGGAGAGCTTTAGAGTGCAACAACTTGTAAGAATTAACACGCAACTTGTATATTCTTTAGGAAATGCTCAGTGCTATAAGCTGAATTTACTGTGATTTATTATGAGTGTTTTCCCATCTCTGCTGGAGTTAAATTACCCTGGAAACTCTCAGTGGGACTAACTTCCTTTCTGGTTAAAACAAGTACAAATGTACTGAAAGAGATGTCTGGGCACCCCAGTAGGGAATTCCTCTGCCTTGGATACAGTCCCTTAGCTGTGGCAACAATTAATGCAGATGTCCAAGGCAAATCATCACAGCAGAAAACCAGGAGCCAAGTTCTCTTACCTCGTTTCTTTCGTACCACCCAACATTCTGCATCTTGGAAAACGTCTGGGAGCGTTTCACCACGAAATAAATGAGGTAACCGCTCCCACACAAGCAGCATATGATCAGGACGTTAGCCAAAACCCGTAAGAACCTCCTCAGGTGGATATTCTCATCCTTGTTGCTTTCTTGCTCATCAACGATAGACTCCTGAAAATACAGGGGTGATCAGAGCAAGTATCTTATAACACCAAGCCTAAAGCAACACCAAATGGTTTTCCCCGCTGTGAAATGCAATCTTGTGGCATCGTAGCACAAACTTAGTAGTTTGTGCTAAGTTCAAGTGAAGTGCTCACAGGGAAAGAACTGCTGATAAGGGTTACCTTGAAGCTGGTGGTGATGGATGCAAACTTGTTGTCAGCTGTCTCTGGGTTGCCAATGAGATAGTCCCAGCTGGTGAACATTTTCCAGCTGAAAATGAAATTTTTGTCGTCCCCATCTGCTGTACTTTCATTGGCATTGCGGGCCATCCTGTGTAAGGACAGGGATGACAAGGTCAAATGGTGTCTCGTGGAGCCACCATATGTCCTTCAGCCTTGCAAAGCAGCGCCGAGGCCTTGGGATTACTGGTAGGTACAGAAGGAGTGGTGTGACTGTTCTCGGGGTTTGGGTGCAGCTGTCTAACACGGGCCATTCTTTAGGTTTAATCACCTAGTCTAGGTGGTTAAAATAGGTTAAGGATTACACAAAGAAAGTCTGTTTACAGCATTTCTGTATCCTCAGGTAACTGCGTATGATTATGGCTATCTCTAGCTAGATAGTTAAATTTAGTCAAAACTTGTTGGTGCTGCCCAGTACCCCCACTGCAACTCAAAAGGTTAGTGAGACATTAGTAGCTGCACAGTGCTGGAGCCAAAGAGCTTGGAGCAAGTCATGCAGGGAGAGAAAAAGGCTTTTTTTCAGCACAGGAGCAGATACTGCTTCTGCTCTTTCCTTGCTATTATTTGATCCCTGAAATCCTTGAGTCATCCCACCAGAGTTCCTACATCAGTCAGATATAGGTGTTCCTACAGGAAGGGAGACAACAGATGGTACAATTTCGTGGCAAATTTGCAGCAAATCCCCATGTCCTGCTCCAGCAAAAGGCTCAAGAGGTTCTTTCTGCACAGCAATAGGGCCTGTTTGCGCAGCCATGCATTTCCATGGGCAGCTCCTTTCTTGCAGTGGAGATGACCTCCATGCAGACATGACTTTTTTGCAATGAGAGAGTGGGCAAGGGAGCCTTTGTAAATTAGTATAAGCACAGTCCTCCTTCATGTGCAGAATCTCTATGTGTTTGACATTTCTGTAGTAATTTTGGAAGTGATCCAGAGAAGGTGAGGAGGAAGAAGAGGGCTGGAGAAGGAAGTGGGTGCACCCAATCCACCAGACCTAGGGGTGCTGGGTGAGGAGGCAGAGTGATGTCAGAACTGAACTTACGATCTTATAACAACCATCAAGCTATAGCCAAAGACACTGATCCCAACCATGAAGTAGGCCATGGGCAGCCTGTATTTCAACCAGCCAATGGTCCGCTGGTTGTTGTAGTAGCCATAGAAGAGTGCCGAGTATTTGATGTAACCCTGGAAGAAAAGAAAAGCAAATCTTTGTGTAAGCTGGGTAGCTTTAGAGAGGTTTCTGGTGAGAATCAAAGATCAAAACCACACTAAATCAACTTGGTAGAATTTGTAGTGTCTCACTCCTGGCTATTTGCTGCCTTGTCACCTTGGAGAACTGTCTCCTAAGATCTTAGCCTCCTGAGAGAGGGGAGAAGGAAAGCATGTCAGAAGTTACTGGCTCAAAACAAAAAATGTAGGTTTTATCCATCACTATTTCATCCCTCCTAGGAAATCCTCCTTCTTGCTTTTTGTGGTTGTAGCCTGCCTGCTTCTCTGAGCCAGTATCACTCAGATCTTGTAGAGATGCCGTAGCAAAGGGTTTTTCCCACCAGAATATCAAATTTTTCCTTTCAGCTTGGAAGCAGCTGATGCTCTGCAGATTTAGTTCCTTTTACTTGTTGCCACTTGCAGAGCAAATATAACTAAAGAGTAAAATCAAAAAGCATTAAGTTCCTGTGAAAAGTAGAGCTCAGGCACAGTATCAACCAAGTTGTCTGAAGTAGATCTATTCTTTTTTTGCTGTACAGCCTGAGGGGCATTCAGCAAGGGTGCAGATCTCCTCACCTGAGTTAGCAATCTCTCCCCATTCTTCTGTCATGGACCAAAAATCTCATAGTCAAGCCCCTGCTCAGTGCAGAGCCAATTTGAAAATGAAGTGCTGTGATTTAAGTCCATATCCAGCTTCATTTTGGAATCTCCAAGGATGGAGGTCCCACAACCTTCTACTTGGGGCTTGCAGCTTTTTATGTGTAACCTGTGCTGGGAAGGTGTAATGAAAAAAGCCTTGTAAAATACAATGCTCCTGGAAGGTGCTAGCGAAGTTTGTGTTTTACCCTCAGGTTGTAAAGCAAAGCCTTAGTCTTTTTGATTCATTGAATGACAGGGACTGAAAAATGCGTTTCTGTGCTCAGGTCATCCAGTATGATCTTCAGACTCCATTTGAGAGATGTGGTGTCTGATGTCCAAGAAAGATTTATACCTTTCTGCTTCCCTGGAAATCTGTGGCATGACCTCCTTGCTGCCAAAACTTACATTTGCCTGGCTCTTCTCTCTTGAAATATATTTATCAGGATCACAGTGTCGACTCTTTGTTTTATACCTGCTCTGAATTACGTGTTCCCATGGCACCTTGCTGGAATAAACATCTCTTCAGTTCATAAAGGGCAAAGTTCTTCATTTGACACCTTCTGGCTGCAGAAGGCATTGGTATATGTCATTGTCCCACAGCTGGAGATTGCTTCTCCGTCTTTTGCTAAGGAAATTGTGATGGGGTTTATTATAGAAGATCTGGGTCCCACATCTGTAGTGTGCCAACAAGCATTTAGAATAGTATTCTCAGAAGTAGCAGCTCGGAAAGTCTAATCTCAGCAGAATCTCTTAACCCTTTGCACATGTTTTTGTTTTTCGGGGCTGTCTCCTAAAACCTGGTGCAATGGGTTAGAGCGAGGATCTAAATCAGTTTGGCTTGGTGTCTGCAATCCAAGCACAGCAACCAGCTCTCGCCGAGAATTCAACAGGCGATAAAGGAACTTTGCTAAACAGAATTTATTGAACCCATCACCAATAAGAAGAGGAAAAAAATTCCCAAATAAGTAAAAGGATGAAAAAGGTAAACCAGAACTGTTTCACAATGCCTCTACTCTCACTCTGAGAGAAAAGGAGACAGCTAACACATGGGTTTTTTGCTTTAGATGAGAGGCCCTGGGGAAAGAGTGTACACCAACACTCATAACCATAAAGACACCACACACCCACCACATACCCACCACATACACACACAAGTGCACCCCATAAGGGAAAGGGGTGGGGGAGTGGCAGAAATACAGCACAAAATATATATTTGATGCTTGTGGAAAAGTTCCTTTTCCAGACCTTTTGTAGACATTAACCCTCCCTGACATCTCTGACATAATTCTAGCTCCCCTCCACTCGGGGGCTCTTCTTTGCAGCTGTAGCAATGCCAAATGTAGAGGATAAACCAGAATTCCAGAGGCTGTCTCTTTGTGAAAGGCTTGGGAGATTGGTACTTGATGATGTCTCTCTCCCTCTCTTATCAGAAGCTTCTCTGTCTCTCAGTGGAAGAGCATACAGCATCTTGGTGGGGACAGAAGCAACATGGTGATGGTCACATGGGGTAGTGCCTGTTGTGGTAGATAGGCCTGCTACAGGGCCTGCTCCTCTCTTTAATTCTCCCCTGTGGCTAAGGCTACAAGGTAAGGTAGACTGTTAAGAGCTCACTGCTGTCTGACATCTGTAAAGCTGAGAGGAGAAGCGGTGTAGGAGCTGCCCACCTCTTCAGCCCACTGCCAGGAGCACTGCCCACAGTCCAAGAATTTCACTCTCTGAGTTCGAGCTCTCTGGAAAATCCGTGGTTGCTGGGCTGAGGGCTATGGTTTAGTCACCCCTGAAGGTAGGGCAGCTAGGCTTCTTCTTTGGCGGTAGGTAGACCAAGAGCCATTGTTCACCCCTCCACCCTGAGGGGTGGAGGAGCTCTCTTGCAGAGAATCTCTTGGTTTTATAAGATTACTGGAGACAAAGGGCAGAAGGCACGAAGTCTACTCCTTTTCATAGGCTCTGTCCCCCAGTCACCTGTAGGGTCAGGACACTGACGCAGGGGGCCTGCTGGGAAAGCTACCCACACTTTCAAAATCAAATGCTCTTTTGGTATAAAAGCACCACAATTAACACTTGAATATTTGATCATTTTCAAACTGCAACAATCACTTAACCCCTCTGGTCTAAATGTTCAAAGGATTTCTATGTTGGTTTGAAATACCTCAGACATTTGCTGATTGGGTGTGGTTTTCCTATACCAAATGATCTTTTCTTTGAGTTCATGAGGCAACTCTGTGGATGTGGTTTGGCTTACACTGAGCTCGTCACTGGGTAGTTTACACAGTCACCTGCTTCTACTACTGCTCACAGAAACCCCTTAACTTTGGCTTCTTACGCTTCTGGAATAAAAATACCATGTAGATAAAAGGCCACAGTGTTCCTAAACATGCTTTATGTTCCCTCAGTGTGGAAATGTGTTGCTCCACTGGCCTTCATGCATTTTACTTTGTCCTGTTGCACCTCATTGACACCAGACAGTCAAAAGAAGTAAGTACACTGATGGTTTGTCCTGGAATAGATTCATCCTGATAGAGCCACTAACCTCTGAAGGGCTTTAGGGGGGTAATGATGCCTCTATGCTTACCTCAAAATCCCAAAGAACAGAAAAATCCATGGCTGTTGCTTGCTCAGCCCGGGGTACAGTTTTCCTTGGCATGCTCCCATATGGCATTCCCATCAGAACCTGGCAAACACAATTAATGGTTACACATCTGTAGTATCACACACTGTACGGGCTTTTTGCAAGTTGCTTTTTCTTAACAAGTCCCTTTTGGTTTGATTTTGAGTGGTTTTCCTTTGATTTAAATATATATTAGATTTCTTAATGCCAGAGAAGCTATTTAAAACATTTACTCACTTCAACCCAGCTAATTTCACCTAGGAAAAGAGAGGACTTCCCTTTCCCTGAATGCACAGGATTTATTTTGCCTGAGACCTGTATTCTTCAATGAACACCCTCACTTTAAATGTCCTCAGTTTAGCAAGAAGTTCTTTGCTTGAACTTCATGGGTCTAATGTGCAATAAAGGGACTAACTTTATCTACTTATGCAGGACTGCTCCTTTGAGAGAAGTCAAGAGCACTGGGTCAAGCTCATGTTATATTTTCTGCTATATAGTCTTGAATTGAAAGGAGATCTCAAGGTGAGGTGAAGGACCACTAGGTTTGGGCAAAAAAAAATATGAGAAAATTATGTGAGGAGCAATTTTCATTGCCCAGCCTCTCCTGATAGCATCAAGCAAAGCAAGTCCAGCAGCTATAAAACTCCAGACAGACCGTCGGGGAGAGTTAATAATGTATTTACAAGCAGACTCTGACTAGTAAACAAAACACCTCATTAGCATTCACAGTCTAGAAAGGTCCTAGAATATATTTTATCACTTTTTGTAGGACTATCTAATTCATTTGAAAATCATTTATGATTAAATGTTTATCGTCCAGCTACTCTCCCTACGGTGATGGCTCAGTAGGCAGTGAGTACTCATACTTTAAACACAAATGCCTTCTGCTGTATGCACAGTTCCTAACCAAAAACATTTGTATTGTTCAGAGCTAACAGTTATGTCTCATCATCCTGGGAGGAAACGGAGCTTTTACTTTCAATAGCGGGAGTGACTGCACTAAGGAGAACAAAAGCACAGTCCTCAGGAGAGTCTCCATGCTGCATTTTTGCTCCATAAAAATCTGCATCGAACACAACAGATGCTTCTGTCTACGGATTATGCTGCCTTTAAAGACTGTGCTGAGTAATTTAGCCAGAGCTGTAATGGCTAAATTAAAATTTTTTTCAATAAATGATCATATAAATTTGGCTATGAGATGCTTTTCCTTCTCCAAGAACAGCAAGAAATAGAAAAACTAAAAATAAATCTTTTCTGTGTGCATCAGCACAGAGAAGGGAAATTTCTCTCAACATTGTTAGTTGGCAAAGTGCTGGAAAATTGTTCCTTCCCTTGAGGGCTCCTCCTGTGTGGCTGTGCCTTCTGGAGGGCCTATAATGGGGCTTTTCTTAATCACTTTGAGAGCTCAGTCCATTTCTTATGGCTGTTATGGACTTCAGCTTGTACCTAGGATTCATAGTTTATGTCTTTCACTGTAGTCAAACATTAAAATAGCCTTAAAATAGATTTTTGAGCTGCTGTATGGGCAGGATCTTTGAGAGCTTTTTAGTGCTCCTGATTCCAATCTATCTTTGGCTCCCGTGTCAGAAACAGCCTTGTTAAGTTGTTCTTTGTAAGTAATCATACTTCTCCGTTTCATCAGTCTGCAGTACTAAGGCACCTGTTTGTGCTGTTGATCTCATGGTCACGGTAAGCAACGGGTAAGATATTACTGAAAGGAGAATGATGCACTTACCTCTGGAATTATAACCAGTCCAAATATTAACCCAAAAAGGACAAGATTTACTCCATACATCCACCGCAGAAATATGAAGTAGGAAGCGACTGAGGACCCAAAGTGGCCTTAAACCAGAAGACACTTCATGGTTAGGAATTTGGGATGGTTAAAACGTCTTCAGCAAAACCTGACCCCTTTACTCTCAGGTCTTCCCCATTATGTTGCCCAAGACCCTCCTATCAGTCCCCATTGCTGATGGAGACAAGCAAAGCCCCAGGACGTTTGCTCCTTTTTGGGCACTGGTACCTGGAGGAGCAGGGACCTGGAGTATTGTTTGGATGAAGGTCTTACAAAATGCCTCACCACCACTGCATGGCAACTCACACTTACTCTCCACTTCTTTTATCTTCATCTCCCAGGGTATGCACTGGGTTTTAAAGTTGTCAAAGTCTCTCTTAAATTTCACCCATTTCTGAAAGAAAACAACGAGGCAATGAGCAGAGATGCTGAGAGGGAGGTGTATCATATGCAGGGCTTTCTTCTGTCAAAGATTGGTAGCATCACTAGCAGCAAAACATCTGGCCTGGATGTGATCTTTTGGACTATTTCAGAAGCTACCTTTAGTTTAAATATACCCAAGTCCAAATGTTCACATTTGGTATCTGAGTTTTAACTTTCCCAGGACTTTGGAAAGCAGCAAATCTCCTAAGTTTACCGTATTGTATAGAGGTGGAAAATTCAGACCTAGCTTGGGACTGAAGGCTCTCATACAGAACTCAGCTCTATTTAAAACAAAAATCTAATTAGATAAAATACCAAGCTTGAATCTTCTTTTTCACCCAGACCAGTGTCTAACTCACATTGATTTAATCATCTCAGGTCTGGCTCTGTTTTTCACTTCTCAATATCCATCTCCATGACCACATGCAACTTGGCTACCAACTTCAACCTTAAGAAAACTCAGTTACCATTCTCTCTGTTATCTCCTCATTAGTGGAAGAAGTTAAATTTTACAGGACTCCATGAGGCAGTTCAAGAGCTACTCATGGCCTCTTTCCTTTTTAGGGGTTCCATGTCCCACAGGTCAAGGTTTTGGAGGTTGCAGCCACAAAGCTGTAGTTTTTCCCTGCTGCAGCAAACCCTCAGGGAAAGGCACAATGAGGTTGAGGGAAATGTCTTTCTGTAGTAGTCCCAGGTTTTGAAGCTGGGTGGTATTTTTTTGAATGGGGGCACGATTTCCTGGTGTCTTTTTTGACAAATATAGGTTAATAAATGCCGCCTATAACACACTGGACCCATACCCATCTATCTAAACTTTTCCCTGACATCACTGGAGCACTTACCTTTGCCATCATCATCTTGTATGCATACAACTTTTTGCCCTTCCCTTTTCCCAGAGCTCCTTCAAACTTTTCTACGAAAGCTTGTGCTTCCCTAATCAGAAAATAGAAAAGCAGATTATTGAACAGTGCTTTGGTTTTTCTTTTCTAGCAGAACTTTGGACATTGTGCATAGTTGTAATGGGCTCAGTCTTGCAGCATGCCAGCAAGGTAGGAAAGCTGCTTTCATACAAGTTCCCTGTATAGACCTTTATCCAGATGATTAGAAATAATTGTCTGTGTTCAAGGGTCTTGATTTTAACAGAAGGTGGAGCGAGTCTTGGCTTCCAGGGAGCAAAAATCAGAAGTGGAGCACGTGGTGACTGCTGGTCTTCACAGCCCAGTCACCACAGCTCTGAGCAGCCTCTTGGCAAAAAAAGCAGGGGTATCACCCCTTGCAAAACTATTTTGAAAGCCTTCCTGGTGGACCAATAGAACTGGGATTGGAACTGTTGCCTCAATGTGGGGATGGTTTGTTATAAGCCATTCCACTACTGACCTGCAGTATTTGCTTTTCCTGCTTCACTGCCTCCTAAACCCTGCACTAAGGGGCAGTTGAGCCAGTTGAGCCAGTCCCATTCTCTGTATGGGCTGGTTGGCAATATCCCCCATGCTCCATAAAATTCTGCAATTATATTGTGTTTTTTCCAGGCAGCACTGTCTCAGGAGTGTGTAGTTACATGGCACTTTGCTGCTCTGATTTCTGTTTGACAATGGGCATGAATAAGCAAACCAGGGCACTGAGTTTGCTTTAACAAGCAGCTTGACGGTAGCTCTGAGTTGTTTGGTTTTAAATACAAGGGTAGAATGACCTGGCCATTGGGTATCAGTTGAACAGATTTGCACCTTGTCTGTTCTTTGGTTTCAGAGGCTCAAAATCAAATTCCACATTTTAACTCTGATGGATTAAACCTGGCCAGGCTCTGCCAAGTGCATCTGACAGTCTGTAAAGGGAGGTGGATTCCAAGTGTGAGGGGTACCTGAGCACTGAGAGCTTCTTCACCATCCTCCAAGGCTTGTTCCTCATGGTGGAAATCAGTTTTTTCTTTTGCTCCACCTGCTCCATCAGCATGGCAAGCTCTTCCTCTGATAGTGACTCCTCATCAGATGAGGTGGAAGAAGCAGATGAAGAGCTGTGAGAGACACAAAATCAAGAGCACAGTATAGACTCATGGAATCAAGTCTAGTCATTAACCCAACTGTCCCAAGCCCACCACTAAACCATGTTCTTAAGCTCCATATCCACACGACTTTTAAACAACAGGGCGACTGCATCCCACCATAACTTGCCCAAGGACTGTTTAATTACCTGTTTTTCCTGTCTGTCTTCTGTTTGTTCTCCTCATCCTTCCCTTTCTTATTTGTTTTCTTCTCCTTGTTTTCTGACTCCTTTTGATCTTTGGTAGGAGCCTTTTTGCCTCTCTCTCTCTGACGGTTTCCTTCCACTCCTGCCTTTTCCCCACTGCTGTTTTCTCTTTGGTGATTCTTTCTCCTAGAAGGCCTGTTTTGGTGGCTACAACTTTCTTCCTCTTTACTCTCTTCTTCTTCGTTGTCTTTCTCTAGCTTTTTTCTCTCAAGTCTGCTTGCTCTGCCAGTTTCCCTGAGGGGCTGTTTCTTAGGTGTCTTGTCCTTTACCTCATCTTCTGCTAGAGATAAAAAAACCAAGGTGTTTTGGAAAATCCATCCTGGCAAAATAAGGATTCATCAGAAAATGGCAAGCAGTCCATGAGCAGACGCCTGGTGACCTAGGTGGGCTTCATATTGTGCCCCATCCAAGAACCACATCCAACACTTTGGATATGCGCCTGCACATTTAAGATAGAGCAGCTCGTTTTAGCACATCACTGACTTATATGTGACCGTAAGGAAACTGCAAATGAGGAACAGCACCTGGGTCTGCTTCTGGGAATGTTCTCTTATATTCCAAAATGTGTATCCAGAGAAGGAAAAGCCCAGATAGTCTCTCATGCTCTTTTCATCCTTGCAGGCATCAAAAGCACAAACCCTCTTTTGTCCAGAAGTGAGAAGCATTTCCCATTTGAATGCTCGAACTAGAGCATATTTTAATTGCAGAATATTAGAGAAAGGAGAAACAAACCCCATTCCACCCCTTCCCAAGCCCTTCCACCCTTGTTACAACCAATACAATGACAATCAAGTGTGTTTTCCAGAGTATTCTGGCTTCTAATTTCCCTAAATTTCCATCTGATGAAAAGAAGAGGTTCAGACAGTAAAAGAAGGCATTTGGGCATTGTTTGGGGCTTTTTCCCAGGATTGGGGAAGTTGTAATGGAAGAAGGAAATTACACTGGAACAGGTGAAAAATGAACAGCCTAGAAAGTGAGGCAAATAGAAGCAAGAAGGACTTGAGCAACTGCCTTTTCCTTTGGATGCAAAGCTACAAGTGAATAACAAACAAATAGAGTTTTGCTGGCTAGTGGAGAAAAATTAGTAGGTGATGATTGCCACAGATAGGAATGAGAAGGAGCTTTAACTAATTTCTTGGGAGTGATCAGGCAGGTTTCAGGTAATATGTAGTGGTCCATCTCAGCTGAATTTCAGCTATTGATCCAGGGCAAAGGACAACCTACCCTCTTCGAGGGGCAGGCAACTATCACAGTTTTATTTGCAACCTATCAAATAGGTTAAATGTGCGGAATTCATTTGTTGTTTTTACCTTAGTGCCTTGCTTGCTGGCATGGAAAAGGTGAATATGATTTTAAAAACATCCTAGTCATTTGCTAATTACTTTCTTATGTTTCATGGATTGTGCAGACATGGTTGTGAAGTGCTTTTGCAGTAGCATCTACATCTGTATCACCTCCTATCTCTCTCTCCTTATTTAGTGTTTTAATCTTAACTCTGAGCTGTTCATTTACTATACACACAGGGTTAAAGCTGGTTGTAATCCTGGCTCTTCTTGATTTCCCTCAGAGCCAATCAGTCTACCTCCAATCCATTTTCATCCTTATCTTCTTGTGGCCACAACTGATCAAGATATCAGTGTGTTGTCATTTGTGGAAGCATCCCAGGGACAGCAAGTGGGTCCCAACTGGGGTAGTACAAAGCAGCCCCAGCCCTGCCCAGGTCTGCTAGGAATGGCTGCGAAGCGATGTGAGCTCTGACAGCCTCCTGCTCTAGGATCACGGATGAAAAGGGACAGACTGCGTAAGAGTGGAAGTTTACATATTGCTGTTATAAGTCAAACCCCAAGGGAAAAACAATCTGCTTACTTGCAACTAGCTCACAGAACAGTTCCTCTCCAGTCACAAGCTCGAGAGTTAAAAAAAGGAAAGGTATCACCTTTGGTATTTCAAACAAGACCACAGTTTTTAATCTTTACATTACCTTCACTCTCTGGGTCACTTTCGACTTGTCCATCAATCTCTATTCCGGCTGCAAGACAAAGAACAAAGAGTAATTGCAGTTGTTGCTGGGATTTACACGCATGATGCTTTACACCACCAGCCCTTGAGAGTCAGCTGAGCTTGGCACAGCATCCCTTATTGATTATACATTATATTCTTGTCCTACGGCGACGCTCTTCATATTTACTTTAGTTTGGCAGGCTGATACAAGTTCCCTGCGTGAGCAAACTGAAGGTGCATGATCTTTGAGAGAAGCCAAACAGGGTGATAGGAAAGTCCTGGGATGTTTTGCCAAGCACTTGGCAGTGTCCAAACCGAAATAATCTCACAGGGATACCAACCATCTTCCATGATGACCTGCAAAGCACATTTCTTTTTCTTCCCCATGATGGCCTCCTGTCTTTTGCAGGGACCCCTTGGAACACCCCAATCATACACGGATTACTCGCTCTTCCTGTGCCCGTGCGCTTGTCTCTGTGGCACTGCAAGCAGACAGGCATGTCCAGACCTCGGTGACCTCCTGCTTCTGAGCCATGTGAGTAGGGGAGGGCTGGGAGAGGCAGGGGAGGCCTGAGGCTCTGCCTCAGCCCACCCAAAAGCTTTTCCTTCTGCTCCTTTCTCCCTGTGAAAAAAACAAGGACCCGTCGGCGTTGCATTGCATGTCATTATTTAAACATGAAGGAAAGCCCTTTGGTGGATACTCAGTGGTATCGTATGAAACGCCAACACAAGTCACGTCTGGTTCTGACATAAGCATGTGGCTGGAAGCTTTGGAAGGATCAATTTTCTTAATGCCATATTCTTTACCAACCTGCGTCAATCTGTGTAACCCTGTTAGTCGTCATCTTGCACCTTATTAAAAACTTTTGGTTGGTGCCCCTCGGGGCATGGCAGTGGGTCACCTTTTGTCCTCCTTGCATGTTTCTTTGAAGGGGACTCATGAGCTAATAGATGCAGCAAGGAGTCAGGAGTCAGGGCACCAGGATCTCTCTTTCCTTCCTTCCTCTATTCTGTGTGACCTTGGCATACTCATTGCACTTGCTGGTAAAATAGGATAGATTTTCCTTCTAGGTGCTCTGAGGCTTAATTAATTAATGCGAGACCCTCATTTGGAAGATGCTTTAGTACCGCAAAGTATTGGATTACACGCTGCAGCTTGCAGCCTTTCGATGGGCCAAGAATAGGATTTTCTCTGCCATCTGCAGGCGAAAACTCCCCTCAGCGGGAGCTTCCTCAGAGAACTGGTGTGTCCCTTGTGCAGGGGACACAGTTTCCCATGAGGAAAGCTCACACAATCTCTGGAATCATCCCTTGAGGGACCTGGCATGGTGACAGTACGCAAGGGCTTTTTGATATGATGGCAGGGATTGTGTTAATTCCCCCCTTCTCTCCCAAAAGAGAGGAATGTTGTGGAGATCAGCTTGAGGTTGCTGCCACCATTGACTCTTGCAGATGCCTCCTGCTCTGGGTCAAGTGCAGTGCCTAGGTTGGTGCCAGCCTGAATGGAACACTCTCACTGCTTTTGGCTTGCTGAATTTTGGTCAAGAGACAACTTTTAGGTTTCTAAGTCCAATCCCATGGATTGGTTGATCTGCCTTTGACTTAACTTGCCTGAGCTAAGTACGTAATGTTTGGTGTATGGCCACGTATTATTAACAAACCTAACCCTACAGATTTGTTACACAGGGCATTTGCACTGTGTGCTCCCCAACATCAGTGGGTCTGACTGAGGCTGGAGACAGTGGTAGCAGGTTTTTAAAGTCTGCCCAATGCAGATGTTTCACCTCTAACCTTATTGTTGATGTGGTAGGTTGAAAAGCTGTTTTTTACTCAGCTCATCTGTTACAAGTGTGATTGTTAATCTGCTCCAGGCAAAATGGAGCAATTCATGCTTGCTGGAGGCTACTGGAAGGTATTTTCTGTGGGATACTTCAGTTTCCTCAAGCCTCAGCTTTAAGCATCCCTGTCCCAAACATGGAATCTAGGGACTTAGTTTCCTTTGCTAAAGAGAAGCCAGGTGTCTGGAGAATTTTGTAGTACGGGGCAACAGGGGTGTTCTAATAACTGCCTCCTGCTCCAGGTCAAAACACCATCCTTTGATTTTATAAGCTATTTGTGGTGGCCGTGGTAAGATGTGATGCTTCCATGACAGTGCTTGGAAAGCAACATGTTGGTGTGGCTGTAGTGCACACCAAGCTCAGTGAGAGAGAACAGGGGGCTGCTGTGGCAAAGAAAGTCAATAGGATGCTGGGCTCCATCTAGAAGGGCATCACCAGCAGAGACAAAGATGCATTGTCCCTCTCCGTTCAGTGCTGCTCAGGTTCAGTTTTGGTCCTCGCTATGCAAAAAAAGGTGAAGAGGATCCAGAGATGATCAGAGTACTGTCAGGTTGCTGGATGAGGAAAGACTGAAAGAACTGGGTTTGTGCTGAGACAAGAAGGGGCTTAGAGTAGACCTTCTCATCATGTTTCAGGATTTAAAGGGTGGCTACCAAGAAGGTGGAGACACCTTGTTTGCAAGGAGTCCCATGGAAAAGACGAAAGGTGATGGGCACAAGTAACTCCTGGGGAGAGTCTGACTAGGCACAGGAGGAAATTTTTTCACAGGGACAGTCAGCCATTGGTATCATCTCCCCAGTGAGGTTGTGAAGTCCCCAGCACTGGACATTTTAAAGATTTGACTGGACAGCTGCTGGACTGTCTCATCTAGACTAGGCTTTGCCAAGAAAAGCTGGACCTTATGATCCTTGATGTCCTTCCCATCCTGTGATTCTGTGATTCCATGTAGTGGCTGAGAACAGTTGCTGTAGGCTCTGTGTGGATGAATTTTCACTCTCTCATACCTACATTGTCAAACATAGTAAGACTAACCATGACAAAACTGTGACCTTACCGGCTTAGGGGCAGCATGATACCCTTGCACAGGTCAGGATCATTACCTTTCATACTTCCAGCTTCACAGGACACCTCCCATGGAAGAGATGGAGGTGTGTAGTGCCTTTCAATTATTTCCTAAGGAAGAGGGCCATTAAAGTGGCTATTTACCCTGCTGCCATTCTTCAGCCCCAAACATGCTGCCATCCGCAGCTTATGAGCCTGATTTTCCTAAGAGGATAAAGTCTCTTGCAAGGTTTATGATTTCCTAGCAATATGGATCGGAGCAGGGGGATTAATGGATTAGTCTTACCTCTAAGTTATTCCACACAAGGTATGAATAAGTAATGCACAACCATGGATCCAGCGATGACTTATGTAAATGTTGGGCTTTGTATGCAGAGTAGGAGCACTTTATGGAGCTCTCACGCAATTTTTTTTTCCCTACACCATTTAGTTTGTTTCTCCTCACACTTGTGACTAACACCATAAAATTTGATGGCCTCATTTTAACGTAGGACATTTTTGGATGTCTCACACACCTCCAAGTGTTAAATAAAAAGCAGTTGTGTTATGGAGAGAGGGTAACTGAATCCTGGAAGCACATACAACATGCTTCTAAATGCTTAATGAGCTAATGTTTCTCCCTTTCTTGCTTTCTGATTAACATAGGGCTTTAGCTAATTAATCTGTGGATTACATTTGTTCAATATTCTTCTCATCTATAAGTAATCTTTACCTGAGAAAGTTTTTCACTAATAACAATACCTGACCTGCATGCAGATTGTTTGATGGTGGTGTAAAACTTACAAGCTGCTGCAGTCAATTTTAATGCTTTATCTGAGACCTTTAAAAGTCAGAGATCACAACACTGGCTTAGTTTTGTTTGACTTACTGGTAAAGAAAACAACAGCTATTTTCTTTTTAAATAGCATAATAATGTTTTCCAGGATCTTGCAGGCATGTTTCATAAACCTGGATTCAGTTTCACTGTAATACAGCCTGGATTTTCAACAAGATCTGGGTTTAATGGCAAAAACCCCCTCAAACTGATTAAGCCATGGAAATCCAGAATGAACATGTATGAAGGCAGAGGTCATCCTCAGTTTCACATAATCTCTGCAATGCTGTAGTGATTCTCTGTGCTTTGGTACAAGGGTCTGGCGTGGCCTCTGAAATGTTCAGAAAGTGAGGACGCAGCAGCAGTGTCCACTGCAAACACGTGGGAGACAGTCTCATAAACTGATTTGGAAAAGCCCTTTAAGCTTGCATTCAACCTTTCCCCCAGCACTGCCAGGTCCCCATTAACCCATGTCCCTCACTCCACAGCTTTTCAACCCCTCCAGACACTGGGACTCCATCAACTGCCCTGGGCAGCCTGGGCCAGCCCTGGGCAACCCTTTTGGGAAAGAAATTGCTTCTCAGGACCAATCTAAAGCTCCCCTGACACAACCTGAGACCGTTTTCTCTTTTCCTGGGAGGAAACTGGCTCCCACCTCACTCCAATCTCCTCTCAGGCTGATTCTCTCTGGCTCTCACTCACCTCCTGCCTCAAGACACAGCTGGGACTTTCCTGGGCAGAAGCACAAGAGCTCTGTACATGCTGTTAGTCTGTGTTTTAGTGGAAGAACAATCACTGCCAGAGGGCTGCAAATTAGGGAGTCCTGTCAGGAAGAATTAAACCAAACCAGGGAGAGGATGTGCACTGTCAGCTCCTGGAGCCATGCCAACTTGGAGACACGTCTCTGAACATCAAACCAGTCATAGGACATAGCCCGTCAGCCTTCTGCTGCATCTTATCATGTAGGAGCTAGTAATAAGGGAGAGGTGTGGTGAGGAGAGCGTTCCAGTTGTGGTGCAATGGGACCACCCTCTTGTGGCAGACACTTTGCATAGCAAATTGCTCCATTTCAGAGGATTTACCACCTCTTGGTAATGAAATGGGGACTTGCCCTGTGTGAAACTGGGTGTTATTATTTTTCCTTCATGCTGTGTCTGCTTTCTCTCTCATTACTGAGTCAGCAGAGGTTTCACAAGTATCTGATGCAGAAAGAAATCCCGTGTTGCAGACCAGATGTGGGACTGAATTAAAATATTACTGTTAACAAAAGCAGGTTGCTCAGAGCCCCAGGGTCTAACCTGTCCTGGAATGGTTCCAGGGATGGGGCTCCTACCACCTCTCTGGGCAACCTGCACCAGGGTCTCACCACCCTTGGCATCAAAAATTTCTTCCTTCTAATCTGAATCTCCATCTTTTAATTTAAACACAACACCCCTTGTCCTGTCACACAGCCTCTGGTAAAAGGTCCCTCCCTGCCTTTGGAGCTACAGCCTCAAAAATCAGAAATGGAGAAAGTGAGAGAAAGTTTTGAGGTCTTAAACATTCTCCATATCCTATTCAGTTCTTTTGTGCTTCTTTGACTGGGGACGTTTATTACAGGAATATCACTTGTAAGGCACGCTGAAATTAGTTGAAGATCCAAATATAGAAGATGGATAAAGTCCTAAGGAACTTAGCCTTGGCTTGGACACCAGTTGGAGCAGGAGATGGACTGGAGATATCCCAAGGTATTCCTTCAGCCGGAATGGTCTTATGATTAGTGGAAATGCTTGTAAGCTAATGGGAACTGTTCTGTAGGATACATTTATTTAATCCAGAGAGTCTAAACTTTTCATGTGGGCTGGAGCTGTGAATCCCTCCTTTTCTTTGCAAAACATATGTTAGTGCTCTCTGTGGTGGAGATAAATGCTGATTGTACCTCCTGCTTCTACCTGAACCTCATCTCTGTCTCCCCTGAGCTCTTGACTGTTTGTTTTCCTCAGCTTGACGCAATTATTAAGAGCCTTTTTCCAACCTCATGCCTTTAAGCATACAAAAATGATTTAAAAGACCTTCCTTTTGACCTGCTAAACTCTGAGTGCCTCTGGGGTTTGCCTGAGACTTAAGCTTTTATCTTGTTAAGTTATGCTAAAATAGTTTCCAGCCTGTGGTGGTTTAAGTGGCCAGAATGCTGCTGCTCATCTGTTTTTGTATGTTTTATAGAGAAATATAAGCAAATTGTGTCCCAGGAGAAATCTAGATTTATGCTGTTTTGCTGCTAGGAAACTGAGTCTGAAGTCTATTAAACTGTGAGCTCAAGAAGGTCACTGGAGGTCCTCACTTCAGTCTTCTCACTACTGGATTTGTGATTTACACAAAATTATTTACAGGTTTTCTATCCTACCTTTGGTTTCCTGAAGTTGCCTTCTGTAGAAGGTGGCTGGGATTGGCTTCCAATGCCTATTTGAGAACCAGCATCTTCAGTGACAACAGTATTGACTCAAAGGAGGTATCTTGGCAGTGACAGAGAGATAAAAATGCCTGTGCCTCAGGCACATTGTGGTGTCTATAACTTCACTTCCCAGCGCTGTATGAAGCAAAGAACTCATTTTATTCCCCTGGAGGAAGGAAAGCTTAAGGCAGGTTTGCTGTCTTGGCACATGGGTACAGGTTGGGGCATGGACTGTTCTGGTCTTAGCAGTGAGGTCATGGATTTCTATGAGCTGGTAAGGCAGTGTTCACTCTGGGTTGTTGCTGTCACCTCTACTGTGATCTGTGTCTGACTCCTGTCTTCTTTTGAGACAGCCTGCACTCAGCCTTTTCTCTCAGGCTGCATTTTTTCTGGCTGATGTGTTGAATTTTAAACAAACTCTGGTTTGTTATGGAGGGAGTATTTGCTGCTGGACCATTGATGTGGTTTTCTTATAATGGAATAGAAACGATGACAGTATCCCCTATTTCCAAGTACATGCGCTGTGAGGTGCTTCCTTACACTTTATAGTAGCACTGGCAGGCATCTTACACTTTATAGTAGCACTGGCTTCTTCTCTAGATGACCCTGCCCTAGCAGAGGTGTTGGGCTAGTTGATCTAGTCACATCCAACCTCCACCAGTCTGTAAATCTGTGATAGTATCATCAATACTTTTCTATTGTTATAGTACAGTTGGAAATCAGTTTTTCTGGGAGCAGAACATGTCTCTGCCTCAAAGAGATTCAAGTCTTCTAGAGTGTCCTGCTTGCTTGAAAGTCCCTGATAGTTTTCTCCAGGTTTTGATGGGGCAGCTGCTTTAGATGCAAAGGTCAGAATGGAGGTGTTATGCCTGAAGAGGAGGTGAACCCAGGATTCGAGGTGTGGCTTTACCAGTGCCCAGTATAGATGGACAATCTTGTTCTGTATCTCCTGTTGTTCTACCTGTATTCAAGCAGATGAGATCCAGAATTATTCTCTTGGCTGTTGCCTCATGGAGTGACAACATCCTTGTGCATGGAGTGATATCAGCTATGCCTGCAACACTCCAGCTGAGTGGAAAATAAGTCACATCTGCATTGGGTAGCAATGGATGAAAACTGAAAATGAAGAATAAAAGAGGCTACAAAAGCCTGGAAAGGCATCTGATCAGCACTGGTGTGTTTGATACTGTGCAGCAGGATGCACTGGCCGCATCATTGCTGCCTGTGATAGTTTTGTTTTCCTGGGGTTCTTCATAGGCTCATAAAGGATATTGGCTTCTTGTTAGCTCATGAAACATGCTGTGCTGTTTAATTAGCTTCCAGGGAAGGGAAAATCCCCGTGGGCTTAAATTATGAGAAGACTCATGGATTTTAAAGAGAATCTGCAATCACAAAGCACATTTTTGGCTGGTCTCCCAACTTCTAGTTACAGGGGATTGTTTTGGTCCCTCTTTACCAGGATTCTGTGCTGCCTCCCTGTGTTTTATAGTGTGAGGAAAATTATGCTTTTACCTTTAATGGTTTCTGTTTTTCATAATTTTTTCTGCAGTTGGCAGAAGCCTCCAACTCTGACCCACCACTTTCAAATTCTGAGCCCTGGGAGGAAGCTGTTGCTGCCTCCATGGGAACCCTTTCCTGAGAATCCCACTCAATTCTCAGACATTTGGCATCAGATTACAGTTAACTGCTTCTTCAGCAGTCAAATCCACAGTTTCCTGCCCCAGGAGACCCAGGAAAAGCAGAGAGAACATCTGTTAATTAATAATGGGCCGCACTGCAGCACCTATATGGCAACCTGATTAATTATGAGGTAGCCAATATGGCCACACACAGGGGAGGGACAACAGAGCCCAGTGTCCATCCCCATCCTCCTCCTCTTATAGTTTTTGTTACAAACCACTTTTAAAAATCATGTAGATCTGGAGCTTAGGGACAGGGTTTAGCAGTGGCCTTGGGACAGTTAGGTTAATGCTTGGACTTGGTGAGCTTAAAGGTCTTTTCCAACCTAAATGATTCTGTGATTCAGTCTTGGATTTTGAGTGTTGCTTCTTGTGGTCTCATCTCTGCTTCCAGAGAAAACATCAGAAGATGGTGGGGTTTTTTTAATCTGATTAATAGTTCTAAGTAAATTTCTTGGGGCATTTGCTAGAATAGGCACTTGGCTTTGGTTTCACATCATGTCTCTTTGAAATAATGAATACCTAAGCACCTGGTTTCATCCTCCAGAATGAAATTTTATCTAGGAAACAAGTTGAGTAGTTCTGTGGAAACCTGCACAGGAATAATTTTAGAAACATTCTCTGTGTGAAGGGCAGTGTCCCTGTCTGTGGCACAGGGGGATTGGATCTAGATGATTTTCAAGGTTGTTTCCAACTCAAACCATTCTATGATTCTATGAAATCCTGGTTCTAGGCAGTTTCCAGTCCTTTAATCTCGGACTAAGTGGTAATTTGCCACAGAGGGACATGAAGCAAGTTCACAAATTAGTCTCCTTAAAAGGTGGTGCTTTGCATCTTTGAAGATAATTCAGCCATCATCACTAATTCATAGACTGATAAAATGTTGACAGGAAAGGCACCTTCCCTCCCCACCTTCCATCTTTAGGTTAAATAGCAGGGCAGTCTAATTTCCTGTTTGTCCTCCTTTCTATCCTAATGCATGTGACTGGGAAGCACGTATTTTTATTTTACTTTTTACAGATATGGTTTGTTCTCAGTTCTGCTCTATAAAGGCACAGATAAAGCAATAGAGCACCGAGAAGAGCTTAGCTGTTGTTTATGTGGCCTTGTCTGAAAAGCCAAGAGAGTAGTTTCTATTGCAGCCCATCCTCGCTCAGCAATGAGGAAAATTTAAACAAACACCCCTGTGCCACAGCGTTTCCTACTGCAAACAGTGCAGCAATCATATCTGCAGGGAGAAGACTTCTGTTATTCATACTTCGGCCTCATCAAATTGCTGACAACCCCCGGGTAAGTGGATATCTATCTTGCACAGCTCTGTTTCCATGACAGTAGCTAGCAGATGACTGTGCTGCGATGGGGAGAAAGGACACAGGAACTTTTCTATAGGGAGCACCCTGATGCCCACAGTTATTTCCAGAGAATTTCTTCCAGATGCCTAAGGACAAGCTATTCTGTGCAGATCCAGAAGTGAATACTGAAAAAACATTTGCTTATTCCTGTAAAAATGTCCTGCTGTAAGAAGGAGATGGAAAATCACTTGTTTGTCCTCCTTTAAGGCCTCTCTATAGGCTGATCATTAAACGTATTGCAGAGCCTTCGATACTATGAAAATCAGTGGAAAATTGAAAGGAGGAAAGGAAGAAAAATCACCAGAACCTGAAGTTTCTATGTCTTGGGTACTCACCGGTATTAGATAAGCAGTGCATGACGTATCAGTGACTTTCTTTCCTGTCTTATTTCTGCTGATACTCTCATGTCCTGAACTCCTCTATGTTAAGGGTTGACAAAAATCCTTACAAAAGTCAAGATTTATTTTTTTGCCCACCCTTTCCCTCTCATTTTCAGAAGCAGCCAAGGACAACACTCTTGGCAGATGCAGGTTAAGCAACTAGGGTCAACCTTTCCTTTGCTTCTCTTCCCATTTTTTGCATGCATGTTGTCTCCTGCCTCACCTCTCTGCATGTAAGAACTGGCCAGCCAGAAGAAACTGCTTTTCTACCATAACTGTTACTATTACTGTGTAGTAACCTCTGGATAAGCTGTTGGGATGGGGTTGGGAACAAACTCAGGCTGATCATGAGCGTTTATCATGTGCTTTCTCAACCTTTGAGGATGCAGTGAAGCAGTTACCTTCTACCATAGATCCCATAGCTTTGTTTTCTTGATTCATATGCCCTAGTCCTGTGCCAGATGTCCTCCCCTTGGCTGCAGCCCTGGAACCAGATTTGACTCCTCACATCTTCTTTCCTATCAGCATCTTCAAGATCCAGCATCTCCAAGAATCTTGAATAAAAGAATCCAAGAATAAAAGAATCTTCTGTTCTTTTTTTTTTGTAAAATCCATGAATGTCTCCTCAATCTTTTCTGTGTCTCCCCAGGCTCTGCATTGTAACGTCTGCAGTGTCCTCACATCTTTTCACTTCCAGCTATTCTGATTGATCTGTTTCCTGCTGTTGCTTTTACTATTTCTTCTTCCCAGCCTAGCTACTGCTTGTTAGGCTTTCTGTACCTTCACTACTTCCCAGCCAAGGTTTGTCTGCTCTCCCTTGCTGCTTGCAATATGGGTAGTGGTGTGCCCTGTTTTCCCCCAGTGCTAGCCACCCCAAGAAGACCCACTGTCCCCCTGTTATCTGTATGGTGCTTCTCTTCCCAGATTACTGTTAGATTGTGGAAGAAATACTGTGAGCTACAAAGGTGAATTTCCTTTCCATCAATGCCAGTTTTAAAACAGCCCACTTAATAAAAATCATGTGGCACTAGAGTTCTTGTGTTGATGCAAGTGGAATAGGTGTTCACTGGGGACGCAGCCAGAAGTGTGATAGGGCGCTGCCATGCCTGGTTAGTCTGGAACCTGTATACACATATATTTCTTTAAATAAGGAGCTCATATTATGAGAGCAAGTGATACCATAGGTAGGGAGTGATGCGCTTGTTGCCATGGGAACTCTTCTTTGTACTTGAATAGCAAAATCAATAATTGCCTGAAAACTCCACTGTATGTTTTGAGTTTTGTCCCTTTTCATCATGTAGGGTTTTGTGAGAAGGGATATGATGGCTTCTGCAAGAAAAAAAAATCTCTGTGGATACTCGATGCTGTTCCCTGCCTGTTCCAAGCCCTGCAAGGTGGAATATTGATGCCATACCAAAACTTAAATAGATTAAAGCTTTCTGCTGCCATGCTGAAGACATAATCCTTGCCTTTCTTTTAGAGGAGTGATGCCTGTTCTCCTAGCAATGGTAACAAACAAACCAGCAAGGCCACCAGCACTAGTCAAAATCACTGGCACCAGCAAAGACTATGTGGTGTGACCACAACATGAGGAGTATAGGGGTTTCAGGGTTCGCCCCAGGTGGTCACGGTGACTATTTGTACAGTTTTGAATCCTTCCCTATGAAAGAATCTCTTTGGAGAGTGCTGGGCCAGCCACAGGACCTGGAGACTACCTTGGCATCAGCATTGCTCAGTTCCTGTGGTGGCACAATCAGGTTTTGCTCTGAGTATGCCATGTCTGGCTGTATCTTTCTTTGGTCAGTGGTAAAATATTTCACAGCATTAACATGTTAGAAGCTCATTACTGGGAGTGAAGCAAGCACCCTGCTGCGATGAGCAGATTCACACTGCCCCAGCTGCTGGGTTCTCCTGTTTACAAACTCACACTGCTGATGTGATGGCTCAGATACATCCCATGCTATCACTGAGCCACTTCCCATCACTGTTTTCCTCTTTGATTCTTTTTTCTGAGGGACAGAAACCTTAAAGTACTTTGTTTAATTTCTGCATGTGTTTGTTCTGGCAACAAGGATGGATCCATTGGCTTATATGGAAATATTTGCATTTGAGTTGATTTAACATATTCGGCAAAAATGATTTAATGTTGTTCTTCAACAAGCCTTCCCTGGCTTTTTTTTTCAGTAGTACTGATAGCACATATGTGGGAGCACCAGGGGTCTCTTTAATCTCCACAGTTTACAAGATACATCACCACAACCCAAGAAGAAACAAGAAGAAATATTTAGAAGTGAACTTGGTTTCTTTTCTTTCCCATCATAACCAGCTGATTTGTGCCTTTGTTTTGGAGTTTTGATGGATGGCAGTATCTCATAAAGGAGACACTTACAGTCTCAAAGTACTGTTGTTTTTTTCTTTTCCAAGGCAGAGCATGTTTTCTTGTAAATCTTTTATCCGCAGGGAGCTGGAGGGAGAGCATGTGCCAGGGCCAGAGTTCTCCTGNCAGAAGAAATTTTCCATTTCTATTGATTTGTCTTTCTGGTCTCGCTCAGAAAATAAGTTCTATCCCATCCTCAGTTTCTTTCAGGCAGGTTCATGGGTCCTCTGGTTTCCCTTCCAATGTCAGTCATCACTTTCAAGCCTTCACAAACATTATTTCCCCTTGTCTAAATATGCTGCCCTTGAAGCTTCTCCTGCTGCTCTTAGTGGTTTAGGCTGGTTTTCAAGGACCACATAAGTTTCCAGAATGTGAGTGATGAGGATTCTTAAATGTGGGGGAGCCTAATTTTCAAATTATCAAATACTCTTTTTCTGATTTCTGTCTCTACTTATCCAGAGAGAACTTCTTTCCTTTTCAGTGATTGATGGACATGCACTTGTTTTCAGCTTCTTGGAAGCCTCCCTGGAGAATTTCTGTTGTGCTGACCTCAGCCTGTGCTGTGCAACAGCTTCACTGGCATGACCCCCACCATCCACATTCTTTGCCCTTACAGAAGCTGTCAAATTTGCCAGAAAAACAAACCCTTTGACCCAAACAAGAGTAAAGCTGACGTGCAGTGAGCAAATGGCTGTATTTAAGCCATCTCCCCTCCCAGATAACTGTGAGTAGTTGAAGCTTTGATGGATGAACTCTGTTAATCCAGTCATTCACCACCAAACTTTAGCTCCTACTTGAAATTCATAGAAATTCCCTGTTATTGAGCTTCTTTACTGTGTAGATGGTGAACACGGGACCAGCTTGCTCTGAAATTCTTTTGCAGCTTCCCTCATATTTTATTTACCAAGTATGTCCCCTTCCCTTCTCTGGATGGTTGGCAGTGAGCCAGTTGCCAGAGCAGCCCATCGGCTCTGATTTTTCCTCTTGGGTGCTGCATTCCCAGTGCCCGTGCACTGGAAAGCTGTGCTATAGCCCTTAAATCAAGATGATTGCTCTCCCTGCTATGGAGAGGAGCTGCTGCCAAGCTTGCCAGCACACTGCTGTAAATTAGAGAAATTCCCATGAAAATGTCTGCAGGGAACAGAGCTTGAGATAAGAAGAGAACTGAACAGGACACTCAAGGAAGTGGGAGGTGTGTTGGGCTGGGAGGTGGGCAGTTTGAGTAATTCCCTTTTTTATAAAACAGCAGTGATATATGGTATTGATACCTGGTAGAATAACGGCATTTTTCTAGGCTATGTACATAGTGCAGCTTTTATCTGTATAGAAATGGAATTGGGAGTTACAGGCTGCAGTACTTTGCTCCTCTGCAATCTTGGAGTGGGAAACACCAGGCAGCTCAGTGCTACTGAGGGCTGGTTTCTTTGTATCTTAATGCACAATGACATGAATTTGCTGTATATAGAGGACTGTCTGAACCCTGACATGCCTCCATGTATAGAGTAAAATCAAGGTTCAGGCAAATCTGACAGGAACCTATCAAGAATGTCAACTTGTTTTCACTTGTATTTTTGCTTTACAAAAGCAAACTCACAGAATCAATTTTGGTTGGAAGAGACCTTTAAGATCATCAAGTCCAATCATTAACCCAGCATTGCCGCATCACTGCTAAACCATGTCCCTCTGCACTACATCTTTGTGGCCTTCAAATACCTCCAGGGCTGGTGAGATGAAGCCTAGAGACTCTATAGCCACTGCACCTAGTAATTCCCACAATCAAATAATTCCGATCCACTGTAGGGAAGTTAGTCAGTCAGTTTGGATGACATGTGCAGAGGTAATTCTAGAGGAAAACTTCAAAAACTCTGAGGCAAAGGAGAAGTCAGAAGCTGGAGATGTCCTTGGTACACTTCCTCTTCGATGATCTGCACGTAGCTGCAGCCCTTGCTGTTGCTGATGTATTGAATCAGTCGATCAAGTAAAGGCTATAAATGTGAAAATGCGATAGTTCAAATTTTTGAGTGTTTCTTATTTATGTTGAATGCTGCTCCAAAACCTAAGTGTTCTAGCTAGATTGATCTGTAGTGAATTCTGCTTACAGTGTTTTATTTTCTAGCCTGATGAAACCTTTCTTCAGCCCAGCTGGTTGCAGGCACTTGAAATATCCTCTTAGTTCTCCATTTACGTAATAATCCCCTGCAGTGGTTTAATGACATTTACCACATTTTCCTTAGTCTAGAAAGTTAGTTTTTCAGGACAGACAAGCAGAAGTCTAGTCTCATCTGGCATTTTCCTCTCTTTCTTAAATCATTTAAATCACTAATTGGTTTTACTCTTTTTCTGTGTAGTGCTGCAGAACCCACTATGATGGAGATCAGCTTGCTGCCTTTGCCTCTCTAACAGCAGAAAGATTTGACCATATCCATCTATCTAAACCCTTCTAGCCGGTCAAATGATCTGTCCCTCCGGGAACCTTTCCCACTGGCTTCTCTCCTGACTTCATGCAGAACCTCCAAAGAGGGCTTCTTTTTCCCTTGATCGTATGGAGCCAGTATCACCTTTAAAAAAGTGTCAATTCTTGCTGAATTGGTGACTGGTTCTTCTGCTGTCTCTCAGATCTCAAGATGGAGGGTTTAGTCCCAAGCCAATCATCTCAGGTGAAAGGGCAGGAAGTAAAGCAAATTCAGTGATGACACCAATCATATCAGCAGGGATAAGTAAATAAAATGTCACAGTGTCTTGGTAAGGCTTCTGGAGCTGAGTGACGGTAGTGGGTAAACTATCTCAAGGTTACTGGAGTTGTGAGATATCATTATGTTAATTTTGGAGAGGCAAGAATATTAATTGATGTCTGGGATGACTTGCTGAATTTGTCAGATTAGGGCAATTTGCTGATGTGATTGTATTTGAAGTCATTATCATTGTGGCTTGGAACATTTCAATTCCATGTATATATTTAATCCTGCATTGCAATTGAATCTCTTCTCCTGCATATACCTAACCTGGGTTTGCAGGCTGTTAGAAGGAAGACGCTGTAATTTTCACACCTGATGCAGTGATTTAGTTATACTGGTTATTCCATGATCAAGTACAAAAGTCCTACTTACAGGGCTTTTAATTTAGGTGAATGGCTGCTAAGAACTGAAAAAATCCTCTTAACATGGCTCTTGGTGATGTTAATACCTGTCAAATGCCCAGCCCTGTGGTCAGCTCCACAAACACACCACTGGGCATCCTGGGGATATGCCCATATGTGTTCTGCTAGAAGTCTTCTAACTCTCATCTCCTAACCTGCAGGTAAACCCCTGGTATGATGCTGGTCCTCTGGGGCTGCTGAGTTTAGATAACTTGGAGTTTGGATAAGCCTTATTGTTCACGTCTAGAGACTGACTCCTGCCTGATTGAGAATTTTGTAATGGATACTTAAAATCAGAGCTCATTTCAACCTGACGTGAAAATCCTACTGAGAAATTTGTGTATAAATTGATCCTTCCTGGTCACAGTTTCTCTTAGGAGTATTTTTATACTCATACAACAGTAGGTTTTTTTTTTTTTCTGTACAGAGCTGTGAGAAAGGAGAAACTGGTACCTGCAGATACGTCCTTGCTATCCCTGATGCTTTCCTGGAAAGGTGTGCATGCTCCCTTCCTGGCCATGTCCCAACAACAGGCACATCTCTTGATGAGAACACCACCTCCTCTTGTGCTCCTGCCTACTCTGTTACAAGTTCACTAAAACACTGACAGTTTAGGCAGATATAATGTTGCCTCCTGGAGAGCAGCTCACTTCTGGAGTGCTTCAAGGCAGTGGTGATGGGAATCCAGCATTGTTGGTGATGGGTGGGCTCCCTCCACTATGGAATTGCTCTCAATGCTTGGGTAGGATCACAGCAGGTGGCTTTAGCTCCTCCATCACTCCCAGCATCTCCCCAGTCCCAGGAACACAGGTACCTGGGTGTATTTGCCAGTTTCTGTCACGTTTTCATTGTAAATTCATCAGGTTCAAATGATCTTCCTCCCCGCTTTCCAGCAACTCTTACTTTTGAGTAGGGTGTTCTGCTCTCCATAGTTTTGCCTGCAGACTCAATGCTCTATCGAATCTGTGAGCTCTGACTTCTCAGTTTTTCTTCCACTTGTCAAATTTACGCTCTAAAATCTCAGCTACTGACACCGCTTTGCTTGGCAGGATCTAACGATGCTTCTTGCAGGTGTCCGTATCCATGGATTTTGTTCAGCTATGTTACCTTGCCTGAGAAATAGCTTAGAAAAAGTAACTAAATTCTTAATAACAAACCTGTCTAGCTGATGCTGCATGCATTTTTGATATGACACAAATTTCTATGTAGAGGATGACGTCACGTGCACCTCACACACTTAGCTGATGTGGCATTGTCTGCAGAAGGTTAGTTCAACCACTCTGGGCTTTGCTAGGGTCAGTAAAAGAAGATTCTTCAGAGGGAAAGTATTACAGACCAGCCTCCAGACCTTTTCCCCAGCAGCAGAGTTCAAATACAGTCAGATTTTTTCAGAGAGAAGTGTTTATCAGAGTCTTAACGGTGGACTTACACATAACACTGGCTTTATCTTGATGTTAGACAGCCAAGCAAAAGTCAGGAAAATACAACATGAACAACACAGAAGCACCAGACTGAGCCAGAGATTTCCCAGATGAGTGAGACCAATCTCTTCTGGAGCAAGCCCAGGTCTCTGCAGAGATCAGTGGGACTTCAGAGTTCAGTGCATTTAATTTCTCTTTCAGGTTGACATAATTCATGTCCACATGACATAAACTGCATTCATGGTTTACTGACACATTATGGAGCACCGTTAAGGTTCTGCATCAACTAGTTGTTGGCCTGTTTTTTCTTTTTAAAGCTGTGAAAAGGTGTTTTTCTCCTCCAGAGAGGCATGTTCCCATGTTCTGGTAGGTGAGTTGGAGGTTGGCAGGAGTCAGCTGTGCTACAGAAGAGCTGGTAATGGTTGAAATGGGATGCTGGCTGTGCTCTGCCAGTTTTCCTCATCAGTTGGTTAGCACTGTCCCAAGCTGGGGCTCAAAGGAGAGACCTGAAAAACTATTTAAATACCACACAACAACAAACCCTGTCTCAATCTAATTAATATTAATGAATAGACTTTATCAATGATTTCACAACACATGGCCAGGAAACGTGCTCCAGCAGCCTCTTCTGTTTTCCATGTGACAGAAATACAAGTACCTACAGCAGCGTTTGAATGGCTTTATCTTGGCTGATCAGTCTTAAGTCTCCTGTCTATCCCATTGCTGCTACATGAAGCAGATGAATCTGCTTTACGCATATACTGACTTCTTTCATGAAGTAAGAAGGCCTGAAAATGTAGCATCTTTTTTCACTAAAACTAAAGGATTTTGCAATATCCAGAAAAGAAACAGCTCATTCCATTACTTGCTTCCAAGGGCATCCACCAAGCATCCTGTTCTTCACTGTTTTGTTGCACCAATGAGTCGCAGATGCTTCAAACCTTCAATAACAATTGTGTTTACTGCAAACAAGTCAGACATTCCCCAGCAACATGTAAATAAGAGCAGTAGCACCAGATGTCCAAACAAACCCTATGCTATCCAAGTTTCAAATTGGAGCCCAGCTCAGCCAAGCTCTTCACAGGGAAAGGTTATTGCGGCTACAAAGGCTCTGCTGAACCAGGGAAATAAATCCATCCGCTGCAGATTTTGCCACCTTGAATGCTGCTGCTCTGAATTTGTACTAATTTCTCTGAAGTTTATCACCCTTAAAAGTTACTTTCCAGTATGTTGCATCATTTTTTAATGTGACCTTTCGATCTTGTAATTAGTTTTATTGCTCAGCTGTTTTCGTATAACCTTCTTAGAGTCTCTCAGTATCTTCTATTGATGCTGACTCCAGTCAGTGGCTTCCATCCCAGGCTTCCAAAGCATATGGAACACAGCTCTGAAGAACCTTTAAGAATAGGAAAGATGGTATAAAACTAGATCCTAACCTGAGAATTTGTTTTGTTTACCAGCTATCTCACCAAATTCTGTTCACAGCCACTCTTTAAAGACACAAGAAGGTCTCAGTAGCCCCATTATGTTCCTCTGAAGCAAAGCTTGCAGTTCACTGTAGGATTTTTTATTTTTCAATAGGGATATTTAATGTGTGAGACATGAAGACACTGAGCCTGAGTCAGCTGTGGGTTTTTGGTTTTTTAACACGGGTTTAACGCTCTTGACAGCAGCGCTGTCAATTTTCATTTTGACAGATGTCCCTGGAGAAAGGACTAAGATGACATCCACTTCAAATCAGTTCCAGAACCTTAGCTCTTCTGTTGCATATCCTTCTAGACTTTATTACAGTTACCCTCTTACACACTCAGAAAGGTTTCTCATCCTTTTGGTTGATTTCTATACAGTTTCCAAGTATTTGTTTGGGATAAACACATAACTTTTGTGGCTTTTCAGGAACATACAGAAGATAAAACTCTCATAGGAATTCAGTGATAAAATTCCTTGGGAGGAGAAAAGTGAAAAATGAGAAGCAAATGCTTTTCGTGACTTTCACTCTTCTGGATCCAACATAAATGTCACTTGTTGATTGGTAATGATTAGCAAAGGTTTCTCCAATCAGAAATATGAGCTAAACTCTTCTTTTCTAAATGCTTTAACTAAGCAGGCAAACTTTAAGCAGAATTTGAGTCTGGCACTACAGATCTTGTTATCAAAGCTCTTGAGAGTTACTGGCAAATGTTAGAGGAATAAATTGTGTTACCTATTGATGAATGACGACATCTCAGATAGTTCAAGCTAAACAGACTATTTAATTCATTTTCTTTGCAAGCAGAAGCCCTTCTCTGCAGTGAAATGAACTTTTCCCCCCTCTAAGTTTATTCTTATTAGATCTTCATTTGGCATTGAGGGCTAAAAATTCAGTGAGTCATTTGTTCAGCAGAGAAATACCTGAGCATATAGCCATTCATTTGGGTCTATCTGTGTTCTTGGCTTTGTCAAAAAAATTAAATGCTAATGTAGGCTTCCTAAAGCTCTAAAAATAAACACCTGCAGCCATGCTTAAAAGCCATCTGGAAGGGACAAGAAGTTTGGCCCTGTCATTGAACCTAACCACTTTGCTTTCATCGTGTTTTGACAGCACTGCCTTGCTGTGCTAGTCTCTCTGTTCTGCTGGTTTAAATGGAGGAATGATTAGCCCAAGGCACCACTTCTCAAAGTCACGCTCGTGCCTGAAATGTCTCATTGGCATAATAGGCTATGAAATATATAAATGACAGGTTCCTGAAATACAAGAGGGAGGCAGAGCACAGCAAAATCCTGCATTGGAAGGGATATAGATCAGATTCAGTCCTGTGAGACTGTTTTGCCCCAATGTGGCCTGCTGCTTCTGTGTTTGGCAACTAAGTACCACTTCATTATTTCCCTCAATATCTGGAATCTGAATTTTTAAGATGGAAAATGCTGTTGTGGGTATGAGTGCATGAGACAACTTCAGGTATTTTATCAAGGACACACCTTTGCTGCGAGACTTGCCCATGGTGATCTGTATGAATGGTCACCAAAGCTCCTATGTGAAGAAGGTGCCTTCCTCAGGAAAAGGTTCTAAAGGTGCCTAAAAATATTTATGTCTTTTATTAACTTAAAATGTGGAGGAAAGGTCTCTTCTGCTCTAGCCCAGCCTCTCACTTTACAAAAAGAAAAAAATCCTTTATGGCAGCAGCATTATTGATTCTTCTGGGGATGCCACTGAGGTCTCCCCAGGGAAGGGACACTGCTGACTCTTCAATTGTGGAAGTTAAATAGACACTAACAAAAATAAATAGTAGTCTGAATAAAAATGAGTAGTTCTTTCAGCCAGCCAGGTTTCATATTCCTGGCTTCTGCTGGTTCCCTGATTAGTGGAGGGCTCCAGGGAAGATTGAATGATTTGCCTTCCTTTTGTAAGGCAAAGCCTGTTAACATGTTAATTTGCACATTGTCCTGTCACAAAGAAAAGAGATGGTTATTATTAACAGCCAAAATCACAGACAATGTATTTATTTTTATTTTGTTGATATTTGAGATGTTTGAGGGGAGGAAAAGAGACACTTTCCAGGCAGCTGATCATTCCTGTTGGGCATCCCCCAAGAGCATCTCTGAACAGGTACCTATGTGGCAATTAGTTGTCCTGCACCTGCTCACAATGGCAGTTGAGAGAAGCCAGTCTTGAGTTTTCCAAGATTTCATTAGGCATTGTTCTCTTCCTTCAGCTTATATGTATTTAGTTCATATTTATCTTATTTGGGGTCTCCACTTTCTCAGGCACTGAGAAGCACTTTTTTCTTTTCCAGTTTCCTTTGTGATGCTGCCAGATGAAAAATAGTTCTGGGCAAGAAGTACTCTCATGTGATGTGTTGAAGCAGCAGTTCTAATCGCCTGTGGCACTGCAGCACACTGTAAGATAATTCCTAGAGGCAGCTCTTCTGTATTGTAGGTGTATTTATGATCCTAAATCTGCAAATGCCTGCAATGATAAAGGAAGCCAACTTCAATGAGAACTGGTATTTTTCCTCTTTTGGCCAGGAAGGTGACTGACTGGTGTGTCAGTCCCACTTGCAGCCTCTACCCGCACTCAGTGATCTTAAAGGTCATTTCTGCAATAAATGATTGTGTGATCCTACCTCTTAGGAATCTATTCTCAACCCAGAGTGATTTGGGGTCTCTCTGATTGCTACCAGTGCAGTTAGTTTAGAACACAATTGCTTCCACATCTCTGTTTAACTCCCAGCTAAAATAACCCTCTAGATTCAAAGACCTGTAAGGTGGCATATGGCTACAACTACATGAAAGGATCTACAACTACCTCAAAGGAGGGTGTAGAGACATGGCGGTTGGTCTGTCCTTAAGTAATAAGTGATAGGAGAAGACAAAATGGCCTCAAGTTGCACTAGGGGAAGTTTAGGTAAAAATTCTTGATGGAAAATGTCATTAGACCTTGAATCATGCTGCCCAGGGAGGGGGCTTGGATCATCATCCCTGGATGTGTTTAAAAGTTGTTTGGATCTGGAGCTTAGGGACAGAGTTTTGCAGTGGGCTTAGGACAGTTAAGTTAATGGTTGGACTCTCAATGAGTTTAAAGGTATTTTTCCAAGTTAAATCATTCTATGATTCAGCTGTATGTATGCATAGGGCCAGCTCGTGTATTTAAATGGTCAGAAATGCTGAGAAACAAGCTCAGTACTGGCCAGTGAAGAATTGCAGCTATTATGACTCCCAGCTTTCCACACGGGTTTTTTTTTAAAACACTGTTAAATGCTCAGGTTAAATTTTAATTGAGCTCTTGACTGCTTGTGCCATTCTCTCTTGATAATTTATTTGCCTTTTGTGAACAGGAAAAAAATTCCTTTGATAATGTTCTCCCTACCCAAATATTTAGAATTTAATAGCTTGTCTGGTGCAGTTACAGGTCTGGTGTGTTGTTGAACTTAAACTACCATGGTGTTTCATTTCCAAACTGGTTCTGCGTCTGTGATGGATGTGGCACTGCACTTTTATATACTATAGCTCAGCCACACACTGTAAATCTTACATGACCTTTTTGGGGCAAAAAGCTCTGGGTAAAGACAGTGTGTGAATCTTTTTGTGTAATATCTTGCCACAGTTATTACTGGGTTTAGATTGTCATCTCACGAGGCAGGTGTTTAGAAGACAGGCTTAAATAAACTAAAGTTAAAATTAATTCTGCCTGCCCTAGGAATTAATGCTTTTTGCAAATGTCCACTTGCAAATGTGACCGACAAACTGGGTGTCAATAACTGTTTAAAGCGAAACAATTCATTAGATGTTCCTGGCTTGTGCTACACCTGTAAATTGAATTTTGATGGGATTTTCATTAGGGCTTCAAAGAGACAACATTGCGTTTATTTGATAATAGTTCAAAGAAAGACAGAAAATTCTCTAAAATCCACTCTAACTTATTTATATAAAACAGGTTAGGAAAGTGTGAATAATGTTATTTATACATGTTACTAGCTTAAATTTGCCTGTACAAGACATGAAACCATTTTATCACTTACTCTCAGTCTGGAGTGGTGACATTTGAAGCTCACTTATTTCATTCTTATCTAACACAGTTTAAGAGGTGTTGCTATTAATTGCTGCATTAAATCATTTATTTTGCTGTTATTATTACTTTATTTTTATGACAGAAATTAGAATCCGAAATGCCTGCTTTGCCTTCTTTTCAGAGCCAGAGGTACAAATGGATGAAATCCAGCAGAGGCAGAGCTTTCTTACACCAGGGTTTCCATATCTTTTTTTTGTGTGAGCCAGGCAGGTTGACCACCCAGCAAAGATCGGCAATGCTGCATGTGGTATCTAAAGTTTTAATACTGAGCCAATGACTGGCTGGGCAAGCACCCGGTGCTGTCCTATTAGCATGCAGGAGGCCTGCCAAGATGTTAAAGCAATAAGAGGAGGATGTTGGAGAGGATGGGGAGAGAGAACCAATCACCTTTATGAACAACACTGTCAAGTGATGCTACTGTGGGTGATCTAATCTGTGGGATAAACAAAAAACAAAATTAGAATAAAACCCTCCCTGGGTATCATTTCTGTGTTTTCTCATTTGGAGAACTCTGAAGGCTTTCCCTGGTAGCCAGATCTGCAGAGCAAGCCTCATCTGCCTTTCTTTAGTGAAGATGCAGATGTAATAAATATTAACTGAATATTGACTTGTTTGGACTTTCTGAGATTTAGTGTGATAATGGGATGCATGATAATTCCCAAACAAAGTCCCTAAAGCTGTCAGTGGGCATCACAGACTGCAGTGATTATACGTTAATCTTATTTTCCTTATTGACTTGGTCAGTGAATAAAAACACAGCTGAGACTCTGAGGAGCAGGCGGCCTCAAACTTTCCTTCCAAGAGGGGAAATGGTCTCTTTTAGCAGTTCTGAGATTTGACCAGTACAGCCACATGAGCCCTGCTAAGTTCAAAATACACACTATCCAGTCACTTAAATACAGGCTGTGGAAGTGTTTGAGCTTGAAGCCATGCTGATACAGCCACACAATCTCCAGTTTAGCAACAGTGTGGCTAGTGTTTCTGACTGGCCCAGAGCTTGGACAGACCACCAGCTAGTGTTTTGCTGCAGGGTTATTTACATAGATCTTTCTGACATCAACCCAACCTGCTTGTGCATAGCTCGAGCAGAGCAGATAGGCAGCATCTGGCTCAACACTGACAAGATGCAAAACTCTGCACTGGCCTCAGGCAAAGGGCTGAGTCACGTTCATTGACAGAGTTTAAACAAGGATTACAGCTTTTAATATTACTTGCAGCCCCAGGAAGGCTTTCAGTGCTTTCTCTAAAGCCTCAGTGTTGCTCTTTGACCATTTTTAGCTCAGCTGAACTTTAAACATTGAAAACTCAGGTGCAGTTCCTTTGGGGGTGCAGAAAGAACAAATTTCAGAAAATGATGACAAAATGTTGGGTTCTCTGTAGTATTTTTTACAGTAGCACATTTGGTCATGGGGGCTTTTGTTGGCTTGGAGATCTGCACATCTTGGTTGAAGAAGGATTTTTAGAAGGAAGTGGGTACTAAGACTCTTCTTGAACATCAGCCCCTTTAAAACTGCTCCGAGTCGAGTGCCCCAAGACAGTGCTTGATTATTTTAGGTCAAAAAAAGAGATATGTCATAGAATCATTAGGGATTAGGGATCAGAAGGGATCTTGAAAGATCATCTAGTCAAATTCCCCTGCCATAGCAGGGTCACCTGCTCCAAGTCACACAGGAAATAATCCAGGCGGGTCTTGAAAGTCTCCAGAGAAGGAGACTCCACAACATCCTTGGGCAGCTTGTTCCAATGTTCCGTTACCCTCACTGGGAAGAAGTTCCTTCTGATATTTATATGGAACTCCTATGTTCCAGCTTGCACCCACTGCCCCTTGTCCTATCACTAGATGACCTTGAGAAGAGCCTGGCTCCATCCTCCTGACACCTACCCCTCACATATTTAGAGACATTAATGAGGTCACTCCTCAGCCTCCTCTCCTCCAAGCTAAAGAGATACAGCTCCCTCAGCCTTTCCTTGTAAGGGCGGTGTTCTACCTCCCTCACCATCTTTGTTGCTCTTCTCTGGACACCCTCCAGCAGGGTAACGGAGCATTGGAACAGGCCTCCCAGGAGGGTTGTAGAGTTTCCTTCTCTGGAGATATTCAAGACCCACCTGGATGTGTTCCTGTGCGACTTGGTCTAGGTGATCCTGCTGTGGCAAGGGGATTGGACTAGATGATCTTTTGAGGTCCCTTTTGATCCCTAATGATTCTATAAAACAGATCACATAAGGTTACAACATGCAGAAAACACACCAGGAGAAGTGTGTTCAGCAGATGAGGTGGCTAGTAATGCGTGAGTAGTGCTGATGTATATTTAATCAGAGCACTTGAGTGCTCAAGACTATTTCAACTCTAAAATCTGGAGCTGATTTGTGGTTCTGTACTGTTTTAGCAAGAATTCTGCAAGATTAACACAATTCTGTGGGTCAGCAAGAGCTGGGATTCAGTGTGCTATAGAAAAGCAAGTTTCACTGTCAGTTTCATTGTTTTCTCTTTGCACATTTAGAGAAAGAGCAGTCGAAGAAGGTGATTTAAATGACACAGCAGGTTTTTTTCCTGGAGGAGAGGTGAGTTTGCCTGAGTCCTGGTGGTTTCCCACAGCTTCTAAGGAGAGAGATGACTCTTCAGGGCTGTTCCTCCTATAGTGCCTTTGATCTGCCTTATGCGCCTTCGGGTGAGAGCAGGACAGGGTGGTGGAAAGTCCTGCAACAAAGAATGTCCGCCATTAAGTCAGGACAACAGTCTACACCAGCCCAAGGGACTCAGTTCAAAGCTCTGCTTCCCTCAAGTTAAGACCTCATTGCTTAAGCTGTATAAAGTCATTCTGGATTCAGCAAGGCTCGGGGGCCAGCGTTCATTCTGCATGTCTAAAATCATGCATAATTCAGTTGCAAGTCAGAGGTGTATAAGCCCAAGGGCTCCTTACAGCGCTTAACGCAATAGCTGACTCTGCAAAGTGTGTGGTTGGAGGAGATTTGCTGGTAGGCAGGTTCCTGCATTTTCCTCTAGACTCCCAGGCGATCCAGACAGTCCTTGAGAGGGCCAATGCCTGTGTTTTGAATCTGCAGTTCTGCTTTTTGTTTTCTTTCTTTGTTGAATGTGCTGTGACATGTCTAGGAGCAGGTACTATGGTCTATGTACTTCAGCTTCCATACTACATCAAGGAGCTCAAAACATTTTCATCATTTTCTATATAAGCAGGGCACATTGTTTTGCTTCTCTTTGAAGCATTGGAACAGGTTGAATCACCATGGCTGGATGTGTTTAAAAGTGGTGTAGATCTGAGGCTCAGGACATGGTGGGCTTGAGACAGGCAGTTGGATTAATTGGTGGACTCAACCAATTAATTGATGGTCTTTTTCAACCTAAATGATTCAATGATTCTCTTCTATTTTTTACAAAATACAAGGCTTTCTCTTGCTGCCCTGCCAGCCTTGCAGAACAAGTTTCACATTCCAGCTATTCCAAACAATAAACCAAAAAGCTAGAAAATACAAATTAAAGAAATGGAATCTATCTCCTGAGGAGGTGAACTTACAAAAATCCAAAGGATGATCCCCCATGCCTTGAGAGTGGGATGCCCATGACCCAGGCTGCCACCAGCCCTTTAAAAAACCCTAGAGTAGAGGATAGAAGAGATCTTGCATGATCTTTGCTAGATCAGCCAGATCTCTCCAGAGCATGAAGGAATAAGATGACTGATTCTCCTGGGGGTGGGGAAGAAGAGGCTGTCCAAAAGCAGCTGGACAGTGAGAGAGGGCACTGCCAAGTCCACTGCTAAAGCCAGCAGAGCAGCTGCATCCCTGCTCCTCCTCCACAGCAGAGCATCAGGGAACATAGGCTAATGGGGGTGCCTGCAAATCCTGTGTGAGCAGCATGTGCCAATGCTGACTCTAGACAAGGGCTCTAGTGTTGTAACACACTATATGAGCTCATGGCACATCAATATCCACCACTGTTCAGGGCTTATTACTGTATTTGTTGAGGTGCTGTTTAAGCTTAGAGGAGAAGCTGCTGCAAGCAGCTCCATAACATGAAAAGACCAGAACTATGGATACTGAGTTCTTAATGGCAGCTCTGGTGTGCTGCAGCTCTGACAAACCGCTCTGTTCTCTGGAGTGATTAATTTTCTGGCACAGAGGAAGGTTTGTTCATCTTAGAGGACACAGAATTGGAAAAAGGTGGGGGGAGGGAGTGGAAAACAGTCATTTTAAGTCTAGAAATGTAACTGTAAGATAGTTCACGAAATATAAATTGAAACACAGAACTGCTTGGAGAGATAAGCATTAGCAGTGACGTGGGGCCTTGGCAGACAGAATCACTGCGCTCTTACAAAGAAGATACTGCTGTGGGCTTTGCTCTGTAATTTATATGGACACAAATTTGTTTGACATAATTTTTTTGGCTGCTTCTCGTCCTCTAACACGGCAGTGAAGCTCTGAAATCTTGCTGGGCACAAATCCTTGTGTAAGGAGTGGGATGTAATTCTCGACCTGTACTGGGCACTGGTGAGGCCTCACCTCACCTTGAGTACTGGGGCAGTTCTGGGGCCCTTGCTTCCAGAAAGAGATTGAGGTATTGGAGTGGGTCCAGAGGAGAGCAACAAGGCCAGGGAAGGAACTAGAGGGAAAGTCTTATGAGGAGAGGCTGAGGGAGCTGGGGTTGTTTAGCCTGGAGAAGGAGACTTGGGGAGACCCTATCCCTCTCTATAACTACCTGAAGGGAAATTATAGTCAGGCGAGGATTGGGCTCTTCTTCCAGGCCCAATCATCCTATCTAGTGA
>VZRI01010697.1:70921-95964 GCA_013397515.1 Upupa epops | reverse complement strand
TGCTGATTTTTCTGCTCTCTCAGATGTTCAGTAATTAGTAGGAGAGCATTTTCCAACCACAGAACAAGGTAAAGTTGACATGTAGCACTAAAGCTCTAAGAAAGGATTCCCACAGTGATAATGGATGAAATGTTTGTAGGAGCCATTTATCCCCTGATGTTGACCTCTTCTCTGTTTGAAGGTTCTAAGTGATTTTACTTTATGGATTTTTTTTTTATTATTCACAACTCTCAAATCATGTTTAAAGTGGATCTAATGCTGGTCCTTTTGAACTTTGGCAGACATAAAAATCTTAAAAACAGCACTGCATCAACTTTCTGGTATCATCTGGCTTTAATCCACTTCTGAAAGTTTTTTTTGGTCCTATTTAAAAGCCATTTTCAGTGGAAATTTACAGTACTAACCTCATGAGCTTGCACCTACCTTATAAATCCCATATTGTGTATATTTGTGACAGGACAAGTGATGGGTTTAAACTAAAAGAGGGAGATTCAGAATAGGTAGAAAAATATATGAAGTTTTCTATTAAGGACTAACCCAATGTGGAACTCATACTGCAGCAGGTCTGGCTTGTCAGTACTTGTGTCATTTAGGATATGGTGAATGTTTAAGACCACAATATCTTCTCTTGCCTTCATCACTTCTGCTTTTTGAGGCTGTAGCTCCAAAGACAGTGAGGGACATTTTACCAGAGGCTGTTGTGACAGGACAAGGATCATTGGGTTTAAATTAAAAGATGGAGATTCAGATTAGCTAGAAGCAAGATATTTTTGATGCTGAGGGTGGTGAGACCTTGGTGCAGGTTGCCCAGCATGGTGGTTGGAGCCCCATCCCTGGAACCGTTCCAGGACAGGTTGGACCTTGGGGGTCTGAGCAACCTGCTCTAGTGGCAGATGTCCCTCCTCACTGCAGAATGTTGGACTGGATGAGCTTTAAATATCCCTTCCAACTCAACCATGCAGTTCTATGGTTGATCCCACCTTTAGGAGGCAGCAAAAGGACAATGTTTTTAAGTTTGTCAGGGGTTTAAAAAACCCTGATGACAATATTAACCAATTAATTTAGATACAGTGCTAAAGGGCTGAAATAAAAAAAATTCAGGGATGGTCTGAAAAGAAACCACTTATGAAGCGCAGATGAAAAGCATAACTAACTCCCTAAGATATACACACAAAGACATAAGGAGATCCATCACGATGTTCTTACGTAACAGGGCCAGAACTTCCAAACCCTCAGAAAAGGGAAAAGAGAATTCCAGCCATTTCTGCTTCTGTGGAGTTGAGGTGCTCACTAAGTTTATACTTATGTTCCATAGTGTCGGCAGGCATTTTAAAGTCCAGTGCTCTGTTCCACGTGCCTCCACTCCAGTGCTCCATTTCCAAAATGCCAATTCCTATGGCCACATATAAGGGGAGAACTGTCTCCATTTCAGCAGACCTTGCGCTTCAGGATAGATCTCCATGGTTCCATCCTGTCTGGAGACAGGATGTGTTTCCAAGCCAAGATAACCACCAAGTTCAGCACTCAGCGACATGTGTCCTCTCCAGAACCCAGGTAAGAAGAAGTGAAGTGAAGATGGTGGAGAACAGAGTAAGAAGGCCTGTTCTCAAAAAAGCACACAGATCAAGCCTGCAGCTTTGGCTTGTTGTTTTCCAGATGAGCAACTACATTTCAAACTGTAACACAGTGTCAACTGGCAGGGAATACAGGTTCAGATGAACTACCCCACATTCTACCCAATCCCAGACTGATTTTGAGCACAGACCTGGCCAGACTGAGTTGATTTCACTTGCTGATCTGCTTAATTCAAACCACAGCATGAGCTCCAAGATACAGCCATCTGCAGAGGTTTAGTTTCTAGTATATGTATATGTGGATTTCAGCCCTGAAAAGAAAGTAATGATGCCAAGGTACACGAGAATAATGTTCCACTCATATATAAGAACTTGTGCAGAAAGATTTGGGAAAACATCTTGTAAGTGAACTATTTTGGTCGTAATCTTGCCATTGTAATCACAGTCCCTTTGCTGCACTTTGCATCTCCATCCATTTCTGTAAAATTATTGTAGGGAGCCTAATTTATTGCAATATTCAGTAATCAGATAAGTAGTGTATTCACAGGAAGGAAGACATTATAGCATTCAGCTCAAAAATAGCTCAGATGTTAAAAAAAAAGAAAAAAGTAAGAAAAAGCCATGATTGCAGGCACTTACTGGTGCATGAAGCAATCTAAAAGCCATTTGATACTTAATAATAGAAAACCACAATGGCTCCAATGGGTCAAATACACCCAAGTGGCTACAACACAGAGACGTGTCATTGACAGCTGGCATCAATTTCAGCTGGTGAAGAGCTAAATGAGGGATTTTGGTTCTCGAGAGAAAAATCTACGCAAGGTTTGTCAGCCTCACCGGTGAGTCAGACTTCCTTATTGGTGCCTTAAATTAATTTTCAGCTGGTGTCCTTTTTAACTGGTTTAGAGTCTCGAGAAGGGGGTAACATGCCCTTACTGTATCTCAGAGATGTGTGTATTTGTGAAAGGCAGAGAAGAGGTGAGGCATGTACAGGGCAAATTCTGCTCTTGGTGGGTGTTGGATGCCAAGATGAGGCAGGAAAGTGCCAATGCTGCCTCCCAAAGGTTTTCACTGCATGAAAACTCTTAAAATGCAGCCCAGACATCTAATGCAGCTGCAGGATTAATCCTCACTGTCCTTCAGACCCAACCTACCTTTGGGATGACAGTTGCTCCTTTCAAACCCGGGGTTTAGCCCAGGAGTGCGTCCTGATCCCACCTGAATCTCTAGTTTCAGTGAAGACAAGGTCTTTAACACCAGTGTTACCATTAAATCACAGACTCCGTTACGTTGGGAAAGACCATTAAGTCATTGAGTCCAAGAATAAATCCAGCTTTGTCAATTGTACCACAAATCATGTCTCTAAGTGCCATATCTCCACAGCTTTGTAAACTTGCTTTGTGTCCTAATACCAGCTTTTGAGATCAGGCATTGGACCAGGGGAACTAGATTTGGTGCTGCAGCCTGTAAAGCCGTTTTTCCTAAAGTTTGGCTTGTCCTAATATAATGCTGCAATCCATACCAGGGGACTGGAGAAGTGGTGTATAATAGCCTCAGTTACTTGTTTCTTTCTTGTTTTAACTTGGGAATGGCCATTAAAAGAATTAAGTGCAGGCCTCTGACTATACAAGGCTGATGTATGTGGTGCAGGGTTCACTTGGGTACTCACCTACAGGCTCCGAGGTTGGAGATGACAGGATCCAAAAGGATAGAGCTAATATTAAAGCTTCCTCACATTTCATTCCCAACTGGAATTTTGATTCAAATGCAGAAATGCCCACTAACACTAGATCTAAAAAATAGAGGTTAGTGTGGTTTCGGCCTGAGTCATAAACTTAATCTGGCAGCAATGAAATCCAAACTCATCAGCCTCTGATTGCATTAGAAGTATTTCCCTGAGAAGCTTTTGTGAGCATTGAATGGACTGATTCCATGCTAATGAGAGACAAAAACCACAAGAAAGAACCTCACAGATGCAATGATATACCCAGCCAAAAAAGCAAAATAGAAGTTCTTTCCCGCGGGGTTATATGGCTGCAAAAGGCACAGATGACGAAAGTGATGTTAAAGCAGTCTGAAAAGCCAGCAGAGCAGTATCTCATGGTGAACAGAGATCACTCAGCTACTGTGCATCTCTGACGTTACTGGAAGTACTTCTTCCCCTGTTAAATCTGAAAGTTTCACTCTTCTCAGGATTTCATGGTCTTCTCAGACTTGGATGCATGGTTGCCAAGTATTTGATATGTCCTCCTGAAGGGCTTGGGAAGGTGACTGCCATGCTGCTCCCTTTGGAGCTACCACAGTGACTTATGAAGACTTTCAGCACAAGATGGGCTGTTGAAAAGCAAAGTTCTGCAAGAGAAAACAATCTTATGGTAATAAATGGGCTGTACATATGCTGAGTTCGCTGGATCCTGCCTGTTTACTCTTCCTGATTCATGTGGGAAGCTGTTTTGAGCAGCTACTGTCCCAACTGTGATATTTCAAGTAAAATGTCATATGAAGTATTTTACAAAGGGTATGTCAGGCTCTACTGTTGCTCTCTGTGCTGGATCCAAATGCATAGAGTATTGCCGTTAAGAAATACAAGGCATTTCTGCTTTCAGCAGTATTAGGGAAATACATCAAAGCCCACCTTTAAATATTAATTTGTTTACTTTGGTTCTGTAAATATTCATAAAATTGGCCTACAATGGTACATTCACCTGTCTTGAAGAAATCTATTCCATGTGAGTTGTGGGGCAAAGACAACAGGGAAAGGGAGCTACAATATTGTGGAACAAAGTCACTGCTGGTCATTGGGGAAAGAATCTGGCAATTTTTCCTCTAGAAAAATTAATAAATAGGGTTACACACAGGTTCAACAGAGGTGAACCTGAATAAGCACAGAAGTGTTCAAAGACTGGATCTGAGAGCAGGTGAAGAACTCTCTGCAGTTATCACCACTAATATCTTCTGAATCAGAGCTCAGAGTAGTGAAGAAGAGTTAGTCAGGAAACCCATTACTCTCTTCCTGGATCCCCAAGGATGTTTTTTCCCTCTTTTGTACTCTTCAGAAGCTGTGACAGGTTTCTTTCTCTTGCCATCTCCTTTGCATCTTCGCATAAAAAGTCTTAACCCATGAGAGCACTCCTGTATATCAGAGTGTGAATTCTGAGCTGTGGTTTAGCTCTGGAGGGTTTGTGCCCCTAACCGTTCTGCAGTTCCTCACAGATACAGCAAATACTAATTTAACCTGACTGAGCCAGTCATACAAACCTTGTCTAGAGGGCTATGTCACTCACGTCTCCGTTTCAACTGCTTCAGGTAACTCTTCTCATCATCTGCTCACCAAGAGTCTTATGCATGTGGTCAGTGTAGGTCTGTCATACCAGCACGTTGCTGGATTGCACTCACACAGGGCAGAATTAGGACCAAATATTTGGTATTTGTGGTTGCCTCTACTAATCAAATGTTTCCTAATGCTCTGCTCCAGCCACTCTGCAGATGGAGGGATTGATTGACTTGTAGTCGCTATTTAAGAAGCATGTCTTTTTGTGTTGTTTGACCTTCAACTCTCCTAAAATTCACTCTAGGGTTGCAAAAAGGGACCAAACGCACCCTGGGAAGCACCTTTGCCTTTCTTTATTTCTCGGTCTCTTGCCTTACAAGAAAACTTTGTAATCACAGTGACTTGCTTGAAGTCTAGTAGCAACGTTGTCCTTTAATGTTAAAGAGTTTATTAGTAGCACTGCATTTGCATCTGAATAATATATTATTCTGTACTGGGGGCTTCTCTCCACGCAGGCAGTTAGAAGGGAGCGGAGGAGTCCTTTCCCCTCAGCATCTTTTGTAACACCCTTGAAGTCTCTGAGTTTTGCATGCAGAAGGTTGAGCTTCTGAGAAGAAAATGTTATCTCCAATGTGTTGACATCCCTCTTCTCATTTTTAAGAGTTCATTATTCCTGTTGTTGCATTACTGCCTTAGATGGACACCCCAGAAAAAGCAGAATGCTTTGACCATAGTGTGACCCTGGGATGTCAGTCACCAGTACCAGGCTGGTCTTGCTGGGCAAATTCCATAGGAGAAGCATTTTTTTCACCAGCTTTCATTTTCTCTTCTTTCAGATCATCTTCCCCACCCCCCACTCCCACCCCCATTTCCACTAGTTAAGTTTTATTCCAGTTTGGTTTGAATTCTCTTAGACATTTGAGAGTACCTGAGGATGTGGACCCTACTGTAGACGAGGCAGCAGCAGTAGCATTAATAGCTTCCTATCTCCTCTTGCATGCATGGATGGATGGATATCTGCTCAACTACAGATATTTCAGCTCTTCTGGTGAATAAATTATTGCAATTATTAGCCTGCAAGTGAAAAACATTGTCTGAAATTTTATGGGCTGAATATATTCATAGGAGATGAATGTTTTAGGTGTTCATAGGGTGAATACAAATGCAAGTATTAACAGCCAAGTATTTGTCACAAAATGAGAGACATTTGAAGTGACAACACTTTCCCACTTCACAGAGGATTAAAAGCAATGAGTTAATTATAATATTTAAACCATGACAATTAATGCTTTGATTAGAATTTCTTTCAGAATTTTAAATTACTACCGGACACACTCATGATATCCCCAGCCTTCCTGTAGTTCTGCCATATTTTCTTCTGGGAATTTATTGCCAGAGAAGCCTCCAAGTTGTAATCATTTATGTGTCTGATAGAGAAAATGGAAAATGAAGGTGAGAATGAAGAAAGAATGTCTCCTAGAAGTTGCCTTGGATTTTTAGGATATTTTCTACCCCACATAGGTTTGTCACTGCTGTTTTTGATCGAACATAGCACAATGGCATTGCTGTCTTGAAATTGTTTTGGAGGCAAGAATGGTGCATGTAAAGTGTTTATTGAAAGACTGGGTTGAACAGTTTTGTCCTGAAGCTGCTTCTGGTGTAGTTTCTTTCTTGTAGGGCACTATTTTAGTGCTGGGAAGCACTGTGTTTCATGCTTCCTTAAAGCATTTTATGCCATAAATCAAACCTTTCTCTCTGTGATACTCACGTGCAGTAAAATTCTCAGAAATAAATTCTCTCTGTGATACTCACGTGCAGTACTAGGATCATGTGGCACTGTCATGTAGGACATTGTCATTTTGGGTTAGGCAGTGACCCAAGCCGAGAGAGGCAGGGGAGCGTTATTCTATCCCAAAGCCTGTGAGCTGAAAGGGACAACTTGAGTCTGTAAGGCTGAGCGCTCTGTTTCATGCTGAGGAAAACACTGACTACTTAAGCAATTCAAACCCAAAAATCTCCAGTAACACCAAAGGAGCTGAGGGAGTGTGGAAAATGAATGGAAGAGTAAATTACTCTGTGTTTTTTCACTAGTCTGAAAATCCCTCTTTGCAGTAAAACTGTGCTTTGCATTTAATCAACATTAAACCTCCAAATGAAGAGCTAGCTAGGTGGACATATAATGTGGTGGGAAGAGTTGTCATAATTATAAAAAAAAATTATACAGCTTTGGACTTAAGTAGGAAATGATAATACATGAAGTGCGGAACCTCTTTCTGAACATGTAGGGAGATAGGGTGCAGTATCATAAAATTACTGTTGTCTGTGTGACGTTTTGAAGAAAGATGGGATGTGCTTCCAAGGGACAGTAAGTTCCTCTCTGAGAAAATCCAATAAAACAGCTAGACAGGGACCCACAAAGCATAATTGTTTTATTCACTCTTGCATTTGATGCCAGTGGAATGAAAAATTGCTGCCAGTGGATGGAGGCAACAATACCTTTTAGGGTGGTTGAGTATAACTACTGAATTAAAGGTATAAATTACTCCTGTGAAGAAAGGGAATGTTCTCTGCTCATGTCCTTGTAACTTAGTTCAGTGCTGAGCAGAGATGTGCTCAGTGGAACAACCTAAGGTACTCTCTAGAGTGTGAGTGATCTTCAGCTGAGGCAAAACACAGATAGCAACTACTCAAATTTCCACACGATGAAATGCTCTTACATTTCTCCTAGGAGCTAGGAAGAAACTACACTTCCCTAGGAGCTAGGGAAGCAGAGGGAAACACAAACCCAGGTTCTGAGAGCCTGGAGTCTGGGGTAGCAGTGAGAGTGCCTGCCTTCTCCTCTGACAAAGATGAGTTATGAGACCCTGAGAAAGTAATTCGCTTATTCCATGAACTGTGAACAGCGCGTAAGATACAAGCAAGTTAAACTCTCATTGTGCCAGCACCTGGCAGTGGTAGAAGAAACAAATAGTCTTTGGAAGTTCTGGTTCTTTGCAGCATCATAATTTTTTTTAAATATTTGAGCAGCTCAGTCTATACAAATAAATGTAAAATCACTGAATTTATCCATATGGACTTCATGCTGTTGACAGAGTCAAAGAGGTCAGAAAAGATCATCAAGTCCAATTGTTGCCCCAGCACTGCAAGGTCACCACTAAAACGTATCCCTTACCCCACATCTCCACAGCTTTCCACATTCCTGCAAAGAGTGAAACCACTTTGTAAAGGAATTTTAAGGCTGATCAAGGTGTGTCAATGCCTCTGTAGTAACCTGGGCTGCTGCAGAGGGAAACATTTGTTCATAGTTGCTGTCCTCTAAGTCTACCTGATCCTTGATAGGGATGGACTAGATATCCTGAAATGACCTTTTCCAGCTCTGTTTTTCTATGGTGCTGCTGGTGAGTAGCTATTTAATTGCTTTGTTTAATTCTGCAGAAAGTATTGATGTCTTCATGTGGTATGAAATCCAGTGGGATTGAGCAAACTGTGTCCGTATGAGGGGAAGTAAATTTCCTTAGCCCTGAAGGACTACATTTGATCAAGGTTCACTAATGCTTTTTTCGTTTTATTATTTTTGCAGCATCATTCAAAGCAAGCCAGGAAGATTGTTTTATGATCTATTAGTTGGATTGTTTCTCCTTTTGCCTTTAAAATATGAATACCTTCACCTTATACCAATAAAGCCTTCCCCTCAGGGACCTAAATAACAAGTTGATAAATGATGTTAACTTAAATTTGAAAATGTGTAAATTTGCCACAGATTTTCTAGAGCTGAATTGCATTACCACATTTCCACACAGGTCAATGTAGTTACTTCTGAAGCAGGCTATTTCTGAAATAGCTTCTTGGGTAATCTCCATGGGGTGAGGTCAGCACATCTACCTTCCGGAGCTGTATTCTGCTCATATAATCAGAATTCCAAAAAACTGATACTGATTAACTAGGCTTGCACAGGCAAAAGTGTCCCTTTTCTTTAACAGTCAAAATCAAATGTTTCTGCTCAAACTTTTGCTATGGTGGAGAGAAGGCTGTGATGACCTTCCCTGGGTAAAGGTGCCTATGAAGCACTTGAATTGTGGCCATTCTGTTCCTGCATAAGGAAACTGCATAGAAGTGGGGAAGCAAAAAGTCCTAAATTCTGCTATCTCAGAAGTTGGACACAAGAAGAATGGGGTTAAATGAACTAATCTGATCCAGAGGCTCATTCTGTTGAATCTTTGGGTAGACAGGGCTCCAGAAGGACTTGATTTTGTTTCCCACTGTCCAGTCTGGTGAGTTTAGGGTACTCCAAGCACCTCTCAGCAATGGACTTTTCCAGCCATTGGTTCCATTAGCCCGGGGGGGGACTTTGCCTCTACTACTCAAAAACATTAAAGCATAAATGTCATGTTCAAAGAAGCAGGAAGAAACCAGTAAACCCAAATCCGTCTTCCTTGTGATACTTTGATGTTTGCTACTTCTGGTTGTGGTGCTTCTAGATGTCATGCCAGCTCTCTGCCCTCAGCTATCCCACTCCTCACCTCTCAGAACAGTGGTTATTTGGTTATTTACATAAATACAACACACCAGAGGATTTCAGCTTGGTGCCTTCAATTTTGATTCATTTCTTGGAGCATAATTGCAGAGCTCCTGCTCAGAAGTGGTTCTCCAGACACTGACTTCACTCTTTTTATTGGTGTTAATGTCTTCCCAACATTCAGATGCACTTGTATGGAGTTTGAGAAGAAAAGTATTTTGTAAAGAGACTGTCAAGTAACACAGGAAGATCTGAGATGTGCATCTCAGATGTCTCCTGGGTAAGGCAGCCTTGGAAAGACAAGAAAACTACCCCAACCGTAAGCTTACCATAAATCAGTGTCCTGAATATTGCACAAATATGGGAAACAGTGTTTTCTCCAGCATTTTATTCTTCTTACATGTTCCCTTTCTTGTTTCCACATTTCCTCAGCATCACAGGTTAGATGGCATCTAGTGGAAGGAGCCACATGCCTTGACCACAGACCTGCTTTGATGGTTTCCTTCTGTCCCGTTCTGTGCTAACAAGTATCTTGGGACCCTTCTGTCATCCTGCTCTCACAGGCACCTTCCTGCCAACCAAAGTGAGCTGAGAAGGGAGGACAGCTGCCAGTCTTGTGGTCATTGCCTGGCTCCAGCTTCAGGTGCAGTGGGGGACTAGGTAAGGGGATGGAGCCATTTGAGTCTGATGGCTACTTCATCATTCAGTGCCCAAGACCATGTCAAATAACTTTAAGAATGGAGTTTTAAAAGTCTTGTCAAAGTAGAGTGTCTGGGATAAAACACACATTAGTTCCTGCCTGCACTCATCACCATTTGATCTTCATGGCTATCTCAGTAACCTCAGGCCTTCATCCTGATCTGCTGTGACAGGACAGGACAATTTGTGCTATTTAAGGCAGTGGTGATGGGCCCTTTTGTCACTTTTGTCATTTAATTTGGCCCTGAAACCATTGGCTCAGATGATTTAATCAGCTCTGGAATTAGAAAGGGCTGGGATTGGCAGTTCATGGACCAGTCAGGAATATCCTGGTGCTCTTCCAGGCTATAGACGGTGTCAAAAGATCTCACATCTCAGTAAGTTGATTGATAGAAACACAACAACTGCTCTTTATGGGAATTTCTAAGTGCACATGAGGAGGTTTTTTGAGGGTATTTAAGTGTCTAATTCTTGGGTGATGAGAAATATTTTCACTGCTTTCTTATGCTGCCTCTTGTTTCTTCTTAATTTTATCAAGCTCTTACCTCTCCTGTGAAGGATTTTCTTTTCAATACCAACATCTGAGAGGGAAAAAGAAAGCAAGGACTTGGAAATCAGGTTATTACAGGTTTTATTCCTCCCTTAGCTAGCAAGCTTTGCAGACGCTGTATTTCTGCTGGACAGTTTTCAATCCTCTAAGGTTCATGTGCATTTTTCCTGAGCTGACACCTACCTCTAGAGAGAAAATAAACAAGAAATATCTAGTCGGTGTTTGTTAGCTGCAGAGCAGGCAGCTCTCGATGGGTCCAAGGATGAGGCCAGATGTGACAAAAGACATAAGTTATGGCAAATAGGAATGATTCACTCTGATTTAAACTGCTCTGAGAGTCAACGGCTTCAGGAAGGACGGACTTTTTGATTCTTTGCTTCTGCAGGTTGATCACCACACAGTAATTTAAGATGTTCAGTTCGTGGGACATCCAAGGAAGTCCATTATCCTACAGGTCTGGAGCTTTTACTTCTCATGTGTTTCCTTGTATGTGCTGCTATGTAGGATGTTCTACACTGCTCCTCTCCTTTCCAACTATTCAGACATTTCCAGAGGCTTTGACGCATCTCCTCCTCCCTGTGATGTGGTTGAAATTATTCTTTGGAGGACAAATAATTATTAGCCCACTTGCAGACAGATAAGACTGTTCATACCTCTTTTTCTTAGAAAAACCAGGATAACAGGATGTGTCACTGGCCAGCAGCATGAAGCATTTGCATTAAAAAATGAGAACAGCTCTGGGCTGTCGGAAAACTCATGTATGTGCAGAGTCTGAAGTGTAATTACAGAGCTCAGATTACTTGATGAACTGCATGGTGCTGTATTTTATTATAAAATGGGATTGCACAATTTTAATACAAATGTCTGTAAGTTGTGGTGTCCAGAAGGAGTAAAGCAACCAAAGGTACTCCCAGCCTAATCCAATCTGTGATTCTGATACTTACAATCAAGTGTCATTGGCACAAATTTCAGTGGAAAACTTTCCTGCAGGTAAGATGCTTCAATTTTAGCCAGAATGGTTGAAATATCCCACATTTAGAAATTGTTATTTAACAAAAAATATTTAAGGGAAATTGTATTCATATTTGTCAGTCTGGGGCTGGCTGATGGGAGCTGAGTTCAGATGATGGAGAGCTCGGTGGCTGTGCTGTAACAGGGATGGTGGCATAGAGGCAGCACCTTCCTGATGATAATTATGCTGGTAAATAGGTTCTACCTTTCCCATCTTCTTTTGAGGAGTTAGGAATTATTTGTTTATGGTTGGTTTCAAACAAGAAAAAACATATTTTTGATTTTGGAAATGTAAATACAGGGTGATCTTAAGCCTCTTTATGGTAATGTGTTGACATTCCCTGCTGCTGCAGGGGAGCTAAACTAAATGAGATCTAAAGGGTCCCTTCCAACCCAAACCATTCTGTGATTTTGATGTCCACCCTGGTTTCAGCCTCATGCAAAACTGAGATAATTCCTGTGCTTATGTGTGTCTAGCCTAGCACAAATGAGGGTGTTTGCAAATACTCCAGCAAGAAGGATTTGTGCTTCAGCAATGTCATGGGCTGATGTCAGAGGTCTCTTGGGTAGCCACCCCCTGCAAAGAAAATTCAGATGCAGGGTTTCTGTTTAGGTCAGAGAAACTATTGACTATTTTAGAAAACCACTTTTTGGTAGAAGAACCTGCTAACCTAAGAAAAAGGGTTTCCTTGTCTCCTTTAGCTTCTAAGAGCAGCTTTGTGGCTGCTTGAGTGCTGAGCAGCTGGAATGGAAGTGGAAATAAAAGTGTGTCTCTATGTCCAGTAAAATACACTGAACTTCCCAGAAAGAAGCTATTTGTTTTAAGGCAAAGGAAGGGAAACACTTGATTTGCAGAACTGCTGGTGTACAAATTGCCTAGAGCTTTGGGCATGCATCCAGAAGTGTTGGAAATTTATTTTCTATTGGCACCTTAGGGACAAAATCCTCTGTGTCTGGTGAACTTACAGGATTGACGTTTCAGAAAAAATGCCTTTGTATAGATTTGTTCCTCCCTAATCATAGAATTATTAGGGATCGGAAGGGACCTTGAAAGATCATCTAGTCCAATCCCATTGCCACAGCAGGATCACCTAGACCAAGTTGCACAGGATCACATCCAAGCGGGTCTTGAAAGTCTCCAGAGAAGGAGACTCCACAATCCCCCTGGGAAGCCTGTTCCAGTGCTCCGTTACCCTCACTGGGAAGAAGTTCCTTCTGATATTTATATAGAACCTCCTATGTTTTCTCTTGCACCCATTGCCCCTTGTCTTACCATTAGACATTGAGATGAGCCTGGCTGCATCCTCCTGACACCCACCCCTCACATATTTAGAGACATTAAAGAGGTCACCCCTCAGCATCCTCTTCTTCAAGCTAAAGAGACCCAGCTCCCTCAGCCTTTCCTCATAAGGGAGCTGTTCTACTTCCTTAATCTACCACATGTTGATCTGCTGCCTCATAAAGTCTGTCTGGTTGGGACTTCTGGGTGTCTGCAGTCCAGCTCTTCATTGCAGAGGCCTTCTCAAACTGGCTGTGCTCTCTTGACACTAGTGCCATGCAAGGATGCTCTTATTTGGATATGGACATGTTGGAGATGAAGCTGCAATGATCCACAGACTGAGTAGCTATGTCAGTGTCAATCATGAGCCCATAGGTGCTTGGAGAGATTTTTCCACCAAGAAAAGAAATATTGCTGTGTTTTGCTTGGTCTAGGGGTGTTTAATCTCTGTTCTGATACATTTGTGTCAGTTGGCAGGGCTGGACCCCCAAAAAGCTCATCTGTGCTTTTCTAAAGGATACTTAATCATTTAGTTATGTGTCCAATTTGTGCCAGTTTGCTGTCTGCTTGCATGATTTTGTGAGATGACTTCTGATCCAGCCCTGCCATCAGGAGCCTGAAAAGGGTGGCCACAATGTATTTCCGTAGCATGTATAATTCCAGAGCTGTTCCTCACCATTCTCCAAACCCAGGACTTAATTTCTCCTGATGCTAAGTGAGACAGAAAACCAGAAAGGAAAATGTCAGCTTCAGAGAGAACATGACATCAATAAAAATAGGCAGGTTGGAAGAGGAGTCTTTGTTTAGGACAGACAAAATTAGAGTAGTTTTTCCCCCCCAGGCTCAAGAGAGCATAATTTTGCTGGAGGAGCTGAGGAGTGGACGTAGGGCCACTGTTCACATTCCCAGTATCGTGTTTCCGCTAGAGGTTTGCAGCAGCAGTAACACTGCAAGACTCACTGGAGAGGTTAGGGGCTCTGTGTCACCTAGATAAATAAACCCACCTTCTCTTAACTGCACAAGGAGGGATCACAATAGAAGCAAATTACTGGGAAGCTCTTGATGCTCCTGAGCCCTGCTGAGAGCAGCAGCCAGCATGTGACTGGAAAAGTGTATGTGTGTGCGAGACAGAAAAAAGATTGTGGGGGACTAGTGGAAGAAGATGCTGCTTTTCTTCCAATTATTATTATTTTCGATCCATCTGGTGTCTAAAACAGCTTTGCCAAGTCATAAGGAAAAGCTCTGCTCCTCAGCATCATCGCTGCAAGTCCCAGCTCTGTTACATTCACAGATCTTTAGGGAAGTACCCAGAGTGGAATCAGCTCTTTCAGGAGAAGGAAAAGCCTCATGACTTTCCACTTTTTATGCTACATGCAATCCAATGTTTATGGGTCAACCATCCACTTGGACCTCACTGCTGCCTTAAAAAAATGGAGAATATACGTTTCTTCAAGTATTCTGTCATTAAAAGTAGGGTCAGAAACATCTACAGAGTCTTTACATAGGTAAAATCTACCTTCTCAATATAACACAAAACTGCCATAAACTGGGTATTTATTGTCACAATTTTAGGATAAGTACATTCAGGAATATTTGGTTATTAAAACGCCTATGAGCAATAAGAAGCTTATCAAGGAACAGTGCAAAAATGTAATTGGAGAACCCGATGAGGGTGAAGGCATCTCATAGAATCATAAGGTTGAAAGGACCTCCAAAGGTCACCTAGTCCAACCTTCCTGCAATAAGCAGCTAGACCAGATTGCCCAGAGCTCCATCAAGGCTGACCTTATATGTCTCCAGGGATGGGGCCTCCACCACTTCTCTGGGCAACTTGTTCCAGTGATTCCCCACTCTCAGATAAAATAACATTTTTCTGATATGTAATCTGTATCTACTTTTTCCACCTTAAAATCATTACCCCTCATGCTAATGTTACCTGCCCTCTTGAACAGTTCTTCCCCAGCCTTCTCATAAGCCCTTTTCAGCTACTGGAAGGTCACTACAAGGTCCCACCAGAGCCTTCTCCTCTTCACCCTGAACAGCCTTAACCCTCTTAGCCTGTCCTCATAAGAGAGGTGCTCCAGCCCCCTGACCATCTTTGTGGCCTCCTCTGGACATGCTCCAGCAGGTCCTTATCCTTCCTGTGTTGGGGGCTCCAGAGCTGGACATGGTACTCCAGGTGAGGTCTCAGCAGGACAGAGTAGAGAAGCAGAATCACCTCCTCTCAATCTGCTGGCCACATTTCTTTTGATGCAGCCCAGGATGCGGTTGGCTTTTTGGGTTGTGATTCCACAGTAGTGGCTCATGGCCAGCTTCTCATCCACCAGTATCCCCCAGGGCCTTTTGCAGAGACTGCTCTCCAGCAGGTCTTCCCCCATCCTGTATTGATACTGCTGGTTGCCTCAGCCCATGTTCAGGACCCTGCTCTTGGCTTTCTTGAACCTCATGAGGTTGGCCTGGGCCCATCTCTCCAGCTTGTCCAGGTTCCTCTGGATGGCCTCCCATCCCTCTGGCATACTGACAGCACCACCTAGCTTGGTGTCATCAGCAGACATGCTGAAGGGGCACTCAGTGCCGCTGTCAATATCATTGATGAACACAATTAAACAAAACTGGTCCCAGTACAGACCCCTGAGGGTCTTGGGTAGGAATTGCTACTCCAAAGATTTTCTGGTTTTAGTGCCTACTTAGAATGGGTAAATAGCTTCAGCCAGACATGAGTCATTTCATTTCCTTTTCCACTTTCACTGTGGGACTGGCTTTGCAGTGTGCAGGTTCTTCTAGAGAGTACATGGCTCTGAGCAAGAATAACACCAGTGTTTCATCCTGTAAACAAGAGATGGCTTGGGCACAGTCACTATGTTGAAAGGAATCCCCATCTTGTTGCAACAGAATTTAGAGAGTAATATTTGAATTAATTTTTTATCGTGGTGGTAATAGCATTCCTCTAAATATTTTGTTAGAATTATCACTTCTGTTTTGGTAACTGGGAGTGGAGGAAGACTTTCTATTACATTTAATACAAACTCTTCTTGAGTATCTTCATACGTGTCTGCAAAGACCTACAGAAATACTAGTTTTTCTGTGCACTAATAATAGGAATAATCCTTTGTCCTTATAAACCATGCTAATAACTCTATTAAAGGAGTTGGATTTCATCTCCTTCTAATTGTGAACGCCTTTTGGAACAGCTTTCCATTTTCTATTAACTGCAATCATCTCATACTGATCTTTCTGTCTTGTGGTGATATCAACAGCATTCAGAAGGTGTGTATCAAGTGGAAGAAACTCTTGCTCTGGTCTTTGGTACCCTTTGCAGCTTGTCTGTTTTTAAAACCCCATTGAGGACTTCTCCCATGCCCTCTTCAGAGCACATGCACTTCAATGATGCTCATCACTTTGAGAGGAAAATAAAGTAAGAGGGCAGCAGACATGGCACTAGCACTGCCTTGTCAGTCAAGGGGTTGATGGCCTGATCAGCTTCAAGCCACGCTCAGAAATGGCTTTGGTCTTACTTCCTCTTCTCCCATCTCACCTTTTCCTTATATTTTTTGTTTTTTAGAAAAACTGCAGTTCTCCTCAGTGTCATGTCAGGGACAATGCCAAAGGCAAAATGGGCTGGAGCCAGCTGAGAAACAAGAGGCAGCAGCATGCTGATGCTGCTGAGAAGATGAGGTTGTTGCAGAGGAGACCCTTTGAAGTGCAGAGGATCTGGCCAAGGTCCTTCCAGCCATCAGAAATCAAAGCGGGTATTACACTAGTAGGATTAAACATCTCTAATGGCACAAAGATAAATGAGCAAATGGCAACCAGGTAGGAAGCCCCTGGTACAGTTTATTGTGTTCCAGAGCTGGTTGTTGGGACCCATTTGTGCTGTTCTCACAATTCCTGCTCCCCTGGCTTTGCTGCTTGTAGCTCCTTGCTCCCACAGATACCCCAAACATGTCCCTCCCTGGTCACAGTATGTCCCTTCCTGGGGCACAGCCAGCTCTGGTGGCATTTCCCTTCTCTTGTCCCAGCTGGCTCCTGATCAGCCCCGCTGTGGGCTCATCATCTTTTGCTCATAATCTCTGTGCAGACAGTGCCCAGTTGCTCTATTTAAGCACTGCAGGGAGTCCACAAGCACAAGCTGGTGCTTGCTGAGAAATCAAAGCCTGTCCTGGCTGTCTGGGTGAATAAAGATGGACTTGGCACTTCCTGCACCTCTTCTCTCCATGTTTGTTCCTAGATGAAGACTGTCTTTCTGAAAAATTGCTCAATTTTTGTGGGGATTTGTAAGGAACCAGAGCCTGCTCTTCTTGCTTTCTCCTAGCTCACAGAGATGGACAATGTGAGACCTCAAGCACTGAAGGGAACAGGAAGCTTGGTATTTCCTGGGCACTTCAGTAGGACTCACTGCCCTCATCAACTCAAGCAGCAAGAAAAAGTACCCGGGGTTGTGACCATTTTCAAAGAAACTCTCATATACTGTTTTTTAAATCATTTTACCCCAGAATTCTGCTGCTGTGAGTTGCTTCCAGAGTATCTCTCTCCTTTCCCTGGCTTTGAATTTGGCTTTATCTGTTTTTTTTCCTGCCTCACAACTCCTGGCTACCTTTCCAGATCGTGCTTAGCTTACTCAGCCATCCCTGAGGCTGAGCTTGGCTTCTTTCTTCTACATGAATAGCCTTTTCTCCTTTGACAGCAAGATTGTGTACTTGTGAACTGTTAAGTATTGGCTCCTCTTCTCTGAGCCTCTCAGCAATTGTTCCACATTGCCATCAAGCCAAATGATGCTTAGAAACTGGAGGTTTTTACATTTACTTTTGGTAAACTCTTTTTTTTCCCCTTATACTATCTCTTCTTCTGCATTCAAAACTGCAGCCTGCCAGGCTGTGATGGGGAAAAAAAAAGCACCATTAATTTTATAGGCTCTGAATTAACTGGATTTGCTGACGTTGCACCAGTAAAAGCAAAACAGTTTGTGGTGCAGAAATGAATCTGTGCTGTCCATGCAAACAGCTCTACAATGAGTTTGCACAGGCAAAAGTCTCCTGTGGCCCTGCTCTCCCTTGTGCAAATGTGGTGGATTCCTGCCCCAAGAACACAACCCTCAGCATGCTGGTGCCAGTAAAGGGGCTACCGGCTTGGGGGCAGCAGCCACCTCTGCTGACAACTGGAAGCCCTGAAGATTATCTAGTTTATTTGCTGTGAACAAATTGTGAAGTTAAAATCTTGTCAATGAGTCATGCTCAAAATCAGTATTTTTCTGTAGGCCAGAGGGAAGGAGTGCATGGAAGATGAAGGGATCACAAGGAAGACGAAGGCATAATGAGGAAGATGAAGGCAAGAAGACACAGGCAATGTCATAAGTCAAATTAAGGCAACATTAAGTTAAAATGGAGTACCTGGAGTTGTCAAAACTCTGATTAGCTGTGATTTGCTCTCAGGTTAAACTGACAGCAGTGCAAGTTGCTGGCAAAAAAACCTAACTTTGAGAAAAGCACTTTTCTAGCCAGACCAGTTTTTGGAGCTGATCTTACTATGGAGGGAGGTATTTTAAGGAGGAATCATATAAATATGGCCAGATTGAAGCTGTCTGTTGTTCTTGTCTATGAACTACTGTGCCATGTAGTACCACCAAGAATGTTTTCTTTACTGTAGTACAAATGCAAAGGTCACATTTTCATATGGAATGCCTTTAAATTTCCTGGTTCAGACCAGTAGAGGGAGAAAGCAGCCAATGACATAAATTAGTGGTTTTCATGAAGACTCATTGCGGAAGAAGTCCAGTTTATCTCCATACCTAAAGTGCAAAAGCTAATGCCCTTTATTATTCCATTTTGTGAACAGCTAATTAATAGTAGGTATGCATCATATTTTCCTGTCCTGACAGGGGGAAAAAAAAGGATGATTTGATTTGGGAAGATGAGTTTTAGTAATCAGTAGCTGAAAACTAGCCTTGAACATGCAGTGATGTGAGATGTACCATGAGATATTTGCTACAACTCAAGCAGGTTAATTTTCTGAAGGAATGTGTAAGGTGGAATGTCACAGGCAATCAAAAGTCTTCAAAGTAATAAAGTAATAACTCATCATAATAAGCAAAATAGTAAATGGAATTGCTAGGCATCACCATGTTGGTGCCATTGTTTGAAGTTCTGTTCCTGATTGAGATTATTACTCTCATCACACAAGATTGGGGTTTTTCTGGGGAGAATTATGGCTTGCAGTAAGGCTATCTACCTCAAGTACCTCAGCTGGGGCTTGCTGTTAAAACTGGAACTGAATCTATTCCCACTAACATTGGTTAATATAATCCATCAAATGGTTTAAAAGCAACAAAGTCATACAAAACTTACAGTGTACATTGGGTCACCACTTGTAGTTGCTGTGGAAACCTTATTGTCTCTTCTACCATAGCAGCACATAATTGTAGTGTACGTTTTCAAGGATTACATTCCATAGAACTTTCAAAGAAAAAAATGCAACAACTAATGACCTTCATCAAGGGCAGGTTAATTAAAGGTGAGTGAGTTCCTCGCTTTTCTGCACCAGCCGTGGGAATAGGAGTGGGGCTGCATTTCTGTTGCTATCATGTGAGTACTCCAGCTTCCCTCTTCAGGCACAAGAACGTAACGTTACAGAACCAGGAGCACCAAAATGAAAAGGGCTGTGGTTTCCACTAAGAGCTACGGACCATCTGCTGCTCCGGACAACAAGCCATTGAGTAGTGATGACAATAACAACTTAATTGCACGCTGATGGAGGCCTGACCTAAATGGGTTTGCAGACAGGGAGGATCCAGCCAACAGCAATGTGATAGTGTGTGTGCAGGACACACTGACATGAAGAAAATTCACCTGCCCAGGAAGGCCACTGATGGCCATGCTTATGCTAAAATGTAATTTAAAGTCAATAAGCACTTGTCTCCAACTTTATGGCTATTTTAGGATTATGGTCCAATGGTCTTATTGAGCCCTGATGGGGTCACAGACACCCTCACCATCACAGAACTGCTTGTCAGCAGTCATTGCATTGGAACAACCCCTTGTAAGAATGCCCGCAGGAACACAATGGAGACTTTCCACAGCATATAGCAAACAATGGTTTGATCAGCAGCACCGCTGGATTCAGACTTGGCTGCAGAGCTTTTGGTTTCTGGTACCATGGACTGCCTGTTAGAAGACAACTAACATTCTCTGTGCTAGCAACCATTTTCTGTACGAATCATCTCTAATTGTTTTAATGATACTGTTAATGATTCACAGATCTCTTCTCTGCACTATTTATTCAGCTTTCTTCATCTCCCTGTGGCCTATAGCAGGGATGCCACTGAGAAGAAAAAGAATAATTGTCACCCATATGAAAATGAACAGTCTGAACTGTGCAATTACAGACCTGTCTCACCTCTTTAATTCTTGATTAGTAGATGTGGCTATTTTAGATTTTAAAATGGCCATGGCTGTGTTTTTATACATTCACCAGGAACTTGCATAAGGAAATGAAGCTGGGTATATAAATATTTGTCTGGAGTGACACACCTTGCTCTGAGAGCTGAGAGTTTCAGAGCTGGACAGACAAAGATATGTATCATCTGGTCTTGGGTTTACTGAAGTCTGGTGCACTTCAGTTTCCAAACTGTAAAGTCTGTTTTTCTAGGAATTATAAAGATGAGAAATTCCTGAAGTCTAGTTAATTTGGGTAGAGGAATAGGTCTTACGGAGCATATACTGGTCTTGTGGGGCTGATTCTGGTCTTACAGAAGAGCTGTACCCATGCAGCACCTGCAGCCCTCAGCAAGGACAAGCCAAGGTGAAATAAGTGACATGGTTCTGTCTAACACAATTCCCTTAAAATGAGATGGGAAAGTAAAACAGCTGCTGCAAGTTCCCAAGGCCTCAGAAAAAAAATCTTGTGTGGATTTGGGACAATCCCTGGAGGATTTGGTTTGCATAAAAGCCCACAGTCATTTTGGAGGCTTGTGACAGATATAATCCTGCTCTAGTACATCCCATGGTCTTTTGGGGGTAAGTTTTAAGTAAGCAGAATTTTCCTTTGTGTGTGAAAAAACATCAAGAAACAAACTGATTATGGAAAATCCAGAGAGTTGAATTAGAGCGTTCATGGGGTAAGCTGTTTGAAACAAGCACAGTGTATTTTCTACGGGTTTGTACAGAGTGCAGTACAAAGGGTTCTGAGCTTAATCAAGGCATGTGAAAGGTTGTGCAAGAATACATTGAACAATAATGTGATTAGATGTGCCAGCGTCTGACACATCTACTTTCACAATGCTTTTCTGGAAAGGGGTGCCGATAGGCAACTAAAATTGCCGTAACTGTTCCCACTCTGCATTTCTCTCTAAGCTCTAGGTTTAGCAACAGAGAAAGTACCTTGGTGAAAGGGTCATCATGAAAAGAACTCTGCAATTCAGCAGTGGCTAAAATCCTATAACGCACAAATAAAAGGTTGGAAAACTGCTCAGACGAGTTTTTTTACTCCATTTCTATGCAGAAATTACTGTCAGGATTCAGATTTTTGTCAAAAAAAGAGAACTTCTAAGAACTACTTTATTTTAGAAGAAGATAAGAAGTTACTTGAAATATTTTAATTTTGACTAATCTTGCTTAAAGGAACTCACTCGTTTCATACCACCTTGTATTTTCTAGAGTTTTCAAGAGAATTAGTTATTGCTGTAAAATACAAGAGAATTATATAATGAATATTTCTTTTATTTGAGTATAGTTTGTCTGTATTGAGTTATAATAAGGGGTCAGGGTGGGGGGGACAGCTCACAACACCATCAACTTCATTTGTCAACTTAGCCCAAGGCAATTGGGTTGCTGATAGCTTCTCAAATTTAATTTTCAGTCATTTCAAATAGTGAAAAATCACAATATATTTAAACAAGAAAAGCCTTTAATAGGTCTTTCTGTGGAAACATCTGTCTGTAGGCATGAGAGGCGCTAAGTAAAAGTGGTGTTTGAAAGCAAATGAACAATTTCTGACAACACCAGAGAAATTTACCAGTAAAAGCAGAGCAAGTGATTTAGATGGGTTTTAATTCCCAAATTTCACAGCCACATTGATTCTGATACAGAGAACCAAATGAGGCTGAAAGAAACCACTACTGAACAAGAGCTAAACCAACAATCCCTCCCACTGACTCAGCACTGGGATCTGGAAATGCAAATCTAACTTTACAAGAGCATTTTCCTCTTTAGCTGGAGACTTTTATGGTTCTTCTTATTCCTCCCCTGGGCACAATGAAGATTTTCTTTTTTTTAATTTGTAAAGAAGAGAGCGGTGCCAAACCCTACAAAGGAGGATAAGATTGATGTGGAAAACAGCCCTGGGGATGAGGGACACTTGCCTTGTATGTTCAGCCCCAAGCTGAGTGTTCTCTTCACTCACGTGAGTTTGGTGGCAGGCAAAAGGGAAGAGCACTGAAAGAGCCATCATTTCTCTCTCTAATCTCTCTTACTAGCTCATCCTCCAGTTGTTACCTTTTAATTGACCACAAAACCACTACTACTATTAAAAGAAAAAAAAAAGCCTCTCCTTGCCTTCTCCACCACTGGTCACAACAAGTAATTTTTACTGCATCAATTCTAGTTTGTCTGATGGTGTTTTCCATTCCCGTTGTTGAGACTTTGGTGTGTTTGTTTCTTTTAAAAGTAATAGCTCACCTGAGTTCTGCTGCTAGTCAATGGAAAAATGTCAAGCTGTCTCCTTTACCCTTGTATGCATAAAATGTATATAAAATGTATATAAAATGGTCTCTGGGAGTGACCTTCTTGTGACCTTTAAGTACTTAAGGGGGACCTTATAATAAAGATGGGGCAATGTTTTCAGTGGGACAGGACAAGGCATTTTAAACTGAAAAAGGGAGGTTCAGACTAGACAGAAAGAAGGAATTGTTGATGTTGAGGGTGGTGAGACCCTGGTCTGGATTGCACAGAGAGGTGGTATAAGCTCCATTCCTGGAACCATCCCAGGTCAAGTTGGACCTTGCATGTTTCTTTTCTTTCCCTTCTCTTAGTTGCACTCTGACAGTTGCTAATGGTTGGTTTAGGTGTGCCTTAAATTAATACCCTCCCTGTGGAGTACTCCTGCAGAGTGAAAACATAGTGATTTTTGTGGAACAAAAAAGCCTTGAGCCCAACACTTTGTCTCCAGTGGAGGAGAATGTGAAATACTACAGAGAAATAGGTATAAACTCTCCAGGCACCTAATTGCACAATGTTGAGGCAAGGGCAAAACATTACTCTTGAACTTAATATTGACTTATTAGCTTGAGTGTAGGAGCAGGGCTCCATTTTACCTGTTTGATCTCCTCATGGCAGTGTGAGCACTGTAAGCTAATTGATAAGTACTTTAGCTAATTGATATTGATGGTTGTTTTTAAAACAGGGTTTCAGGGTTTCAGCCAGAAGTGTGAGATCAGAGAGGGATTTCTACCCAGGTATTGCTTTCAATTACAAAAAATGCTCTACTGTCATGCAAGTAATGAGTGACCTTTTGTCTAAGGCAGTCTCTGATTTGTTACTACATCATGTTGCTCCTGAAAACTGTTACTGCTGAAAATGTCTGGTTCTTTTTTCTTATTTTTATTTAAAGAATTAACAAGTGACTACAAGAACATGAGGATGGAGACTCCTCTTTTGTAAGGAGATTTGACTGGCAGGGCTTGTGCCAGCCTGTCTCAAGCAGGCTTTTGCTAAGAAAGGTTGGACCAGATGACCCTTGAGTTTCCTTCCAGCCTGGGATTCTGTGATTCTTCTGTTTGGGAAACACTCAGATATGTAGCTGAGTGTATTTAGGTGCATTTGGGAAATGAAAACCATTCTTTGATGCAGAAAAATTCCTAAAGTTAGGGTGGATTATTTTTTTTTTCATGGTTTTGAAAGGAGTGTTGAAAACGTGCCTCACGGAGTGACACCTATTTTACTACCAGAGGCAAGTGTAGGTTAGCGTAGACCTAGAACATTTGATAATCAAGTTTATTTGTAATGCCATGAAATGAATATAAACAAAAAGTATTCTCCACAAAAATATTTCCCTTGAAAACCTGCCAAGATTTATTGAATACATCTGTCTTGACAAGGCCCTTCAGCTTAGATCAAATAAACCCACACCTTGCAGTGAACAGCTGCAGCTATTTTAAAATGAAGTTAAACAAGCATGAAAAAATAACACCAAGGGAAAAGTAATTAGCTTGATACAGTACAGTCTGCAGTGACACAGGACAGAAGAGATGAGGCTTAAGGACATGATTTAGCAGTAGGCTTGGTAGAGCTGGGTTAATTGTTGGACTTGATCTTGAAGGTCTCTCCCAACCTAAATGATTCAGTGATTCTCTTGAAAAGCACTGTCACATTACAGCAGCAACTTGGCCGTGGGGCTGTTTGGTGTGCAGAAAGGGAAGCTGAGAGAGCCCTTGTTGCTGTCTACAACTACCTGAAAAGAAGTTGTGGAGAACTGGGAGTTGATCTCTCTTCACAGGTAACAAGTGACAGGACAAGAGGAAATGGCACCAGTTGAACCAGTGGAAGTACAGGTTGAACATTAGGAAAAACAGTGGAAAGTATCATTAGGCCTTGGAACAGGCTGCCCAGGGAGGGGGTTGAATTGCCATACCTGGTGGTGTTTCAAAGTAGTGTAGACATGGAGCTTAGGAACAGGGTTTAGCAGTGGCCTGGGGACAGTTAGGTTAATGGTTGCACTCAATGATATTGAAGGTCTTTTCCAACCTAAACGATTCTGGTTCCATGGTCCGAGGGCCACACTTGTTATGATAATAACCCTGTGTGCTGCTCCCATGTGGGATCATAAAATCACAGGCTGGTTTGAGTTGGAAGGACCTTCGTAGATTATCCTGTCCAACATCCTGCAGTGAGCAGGGATATCTTAAACCAGAGGAGGTTGCTCAGAGCTCCAAGGTCCAGCCTGACCTGAAATGGTTCCAAGGATGAGGCTTCTTCTACTTCTCTGAGCAACCTGAATGAGGATCTCACCACCCTCGGTGTGAAACATCTGTTCTATCTCCTCTAAAACTCTTTCAATTTAAATCCATCACCCCTCTCAGCACTGTCCCCACCCTTCTCATCGGCCTCTTTTAAGTACCGAAAGGCCCTTTTAATGTTTCCTAGGTGCAGATTTCT
>VZRI01010697.1:20076-70656 GCA_013397515.1 Upupa epops | reverse complement strand
GGGCTGCGGCAGGGCCGCCCCTGCAACGTTTGAGGTGGGGAGGGAGCACCGTGTCCTGGGTTTTGAGGTGGGAGCGGAGGGGCCCCCTGTGTTACGGAATGAGGGGGGACACGACAATTATTCTTAACTGTTATTGATTATTGTTAATTATTATTGGTTACTGGACAGATGTCCGAGTAGCTTCGAGGACCTTTGGTGACAGTGTGGCTGTGGGCCACTGCTGTTGTGCCTGCAGTGTATCGTTGTTGTTATTTTTTGATTCTTATGATCACTAATATCATTATATGATCAATTACTATTCCTAAGGACACGGCTTAGCAGTGAGCTTGGCATAGTTGGGTTAATGGTTGGACTCAGTGGTCTTAAAGGTCTTTTCCCACCTAAACGATTTCGTGATTCCATGATCTGATGGTTATTGGTGTGTTTAGATCAACTTCCTCAGCTTCCACCTCCCTCCCCGCTTCCCCTGGAGCATCCCGTCACGCCGGTGGTTTGCGCTGCCGGCAGCAGCGGCGTGCGTTTGCCGAGCATCAAGGTCAGTTTATGGGAAGTGCCAAGGAAAATTGCCGTCTGGCTTGTGCTGCCTTTGCTTGGAGAGGCTAATTAAGTCGAAGCATGTGTTGTGTCGGCATTTGTGTTATGTTTGAGGCAGACGTTGCCAAATTAAATCGCAGAACACTGGAGTGTGTCCGTGTCCAGCATGTTTGCAGGAATCTTCATGGTATCTAGCAATCTAGGTGGTGGGTTTTTCCTTAAAGCCACTGCTTCACCATCTCCTGCGTTTCTGAAAAGGTGGGAGATGAGTTTCTGTGGAGTCTGGAGTTTGTCAGAGCAGGCACAGTGAGACTTTGAACTCTACAGGCTTTTACTCCTTCCCCGACTAGCCCTTTTTTGGAACGCTGGAAAGAGAAAAGAAGCGAAGTTAGTTTAGTTCTTTCGTTGTCAGCCCTTCCTCTGCCTTCGAGACCTGTCGTTAAGCAGGGCAGGTTTTATAGCCTCTTGTTAACGGTGATAGCGGTTCCCTGTGAGCTGCTGCAAGACCTCTGGCTTTCTCCCTGCAGCCAAGTGTCAGATGGTGATTGCCTCTAGTTTGAGAAAGCAAACAGCTGTGTGAAATGCAGAAGGTGCTATAACTTGTATGTAATCCCTCTAGTCGCTGCCTCATCTGCGGTTACTCGTGTACTGACTGGCATAAATGTATTTACTGATGCATCATGCCCAAGCATCCAAAACTCCACGAGGTGTTTCTGTAGCCTTCCTGTGGAGCTTGTCAGGTTAGTCAGACATCTGTCCCTTACAGACAGAGTGCTGCTTTCAACGAGACATCAATTGCTGGGGAGAACTCCCAGAATTCTGTTCCACCCTAGTAGCTCCCACTGGGGTCAGAGCGTGCCAGGACTTGCATCTTGAACCTGCTGCTTGTCCAGGTGACATAAGATTGTCCTCTCAGACAAGGAAATGCTTGTCATGGGTTGAGGTTTTCACTTCGTGGTTTTCACAAAGTGTCTTCATCTGATCCAGTACTGTGTAGGAGTGGTGGAATATCAAGCAAGCAAAACTAAACCTTTAGTTTATTTTCCTGCTTTCACCTTGACCTGCCAAGTGTGCTACACTTAGTTTCTAAACCATGTTTTTGGGATGGTGTAGTACCCAAGTGTCTGAACGTGTCAGGAATTCACCTTTCTTGCTTAATCATTGCACTAACCAGAACGCTTGAAGAACCTATGTTTAATCAATGAAGGAAAAAAATCTAAATCCCTAAACAATGCCTGTGTGATGCTGGAGGGAAGCTGTAGGTACCCATAGAGATTTGTGGTATGCATTATATTTCAACAGCAGAGCCATTTAAATTTTTAAAAATAACGTTATGCTGACAAAATTTGTTGTCTTGCAGATTTGTACTGACCACTCAGTCCTTGGGCTGGGTAAAAGAAATGAGACCTTTTGTAACTTCCTGTTACCCATGTGCTTCATTTACTTNGGGCTGCGGCAGGGCCGCCCCTGCAACGTTTGAGGTGGGGAGGGAGCACCGTGTCCTGGGTTTTGAGGTGGGAGCGGAGGGGCCCCCTGTGTTACGGAATGAGGGGGGACACGACAATTATTCTTAACTGTTATTGATTATTGTTAATTATTATTGGTTACTGGACAGATGTCCGAGTAGCTTCGAGGACCTTTGGTGACAGTGTGGCTGTGGGCCACTGCTGTTGTGCCTGCAGTGTATCGTTGTTGTTATTTTTTGATTCTTATGATCACTAATATCATTATATGATCAATTACTATTCCTAAGGACACGGCTTAGCAGTGAGCTTGGCATAGTTGGGTTAATGGTTGGACTCAGTGGTCTTAAAGGTCTTTTCCCACCTAAACGATTTCGTGATTCCATGATCTGATGGTTATTGGTGTGTTTAGATCAACTTCCTCAGCTTCCACCTCCCTCCCCGCTTCCCCTGGAGCATCCCGTCACGCCGGTGGTTTGCGCTGCCGGCAGCAGCGGCGTGCGTTTGCCGAGCATCAAGGTCAGTTTATGGGAAGTGCCAAGGAAAATTGCCGTCTGGCTTGTGCTGCCTTTGCTTGGAGAGGCTAATTAAGTCGAAGCATGTGTTGTGTCGGCATTTGTGTTATGTTTGAGGCAGACGTTGCCAAATTAAATCGCAGAACACTGGAGTGTGTCCGTGTCCAGCATGTTTGCAGGAATCTTCATGGTATCTAGCAATCTAGGTGGTGGGTTTTTCCTTAAAGCCACTGCTTCACCATCTCCTGCGTTTCTGAAAAGGTGGGAGATGAGTTTCTGTGGAGTCTGGAGTTTGTCAGAGCAGGCACAGTGAGACTTTGAACTCTACAGGCTTTTACTCCTTCCCCGACTAGCCCTTTTTTGGAACGCTGGAAAGAGAAAAGAAGCGAAGTTAGTTTAGTTCTTTCGTTGTCAGCCCTTCCTCTGCCTTCGAGACCTGTCGTTAAGCAGGGCAGGTTTTATAGCCTCTTGTTAACGGTGATAGCGGTTCCCTGTGAGCTGCTGCAAGACCTCTGGCTTTCTCCCTGCAGCCAAGTGTCAGATGGTGATTGCCTCTAGTTTGAGAAAGCAAACAGCTGTGTGAAATGCAGAAGGTGCTATAACTTGTATGTAATCCCTCTAGTCGCTGCCTCATCTGCGGTTACTCGTGTACTGACTGGCATAAATGTATTTACTGATGCATCATGCCCAAGCATCCAAAACTCCACGAGGTGTTTCTGTAGCCTTCCTGTGGAGCTTGTCAGGTTAGTCAGACATCTGTCCCTTACAGACAGAGTGCTGCTTTCAACGAGACATCAATTGCTGGGGAGAACTCCCAGAATTCTGTTCCACCCTAGTAGCTCCCACTGGGGTCAGAGCGTGCCAGGACTTGCATCTTGAACCTGCTGCTTGTCCAGGTGACATAAGATTGTCCTCTCAGACAAGGAAATGCTTGTCATGGGTTGAGGTTTTCACTTCGTGGTTTTCACAAAGTGTCTTCATCTGATCCAGTACTGTGTAGGAGTGGTGGAATATCAAGCAAGCAAAACTAAACCTTTAGTTTATTTTCCTGCTTTCACCTTGACCTGCCAAGTGTGCTACACTTAGTTTCTAAACCATGTTTTTGGGATGGTGTAGACTGTACCCAAGTGTCTGAACATGTCAGGAATTCACCTTTCTTGCTTAATCATTGCACTAACCAGAACGCTTGAAGAACCTATGTTTAATCAATGAAGGAAAAAAATCTAAATCCCTAAACAATGTCTGTGTGATGCTGGAGGGAAGCTGTAGGTACCCATAGAGATTTGTGGTATGCGTTATATTTCAACAGCAGAGCCATTTAAATTTTTAAAAATAACGTTATGCTGACAAAATTTGTTGTCTTGCAGATTTGTACTGACCACTCAGTCCTTGGGCTGGGTAAAAGAAATGAGACCTTTTGTAACTTCCTGTTACCCATGTGCTTCATTTACTTATTGATCAATGAGCATAAAAGGAAAACTAATATTGGCGTTTGGCATTCAGATTTTAACAGCAGTTACGATTTACTGGTTGCTTTAAGACATAAAGGAAATTAATTTTCTGTTCTTTGAGGTGAAGCACTCCTCAAATCAAAATACCACCTCTTGAAGTGGAGGAACTAACTGCTACAGGGATACTAATCTTGAAGCTGAGACACTTGGTATGTTATAGTCTCAAACTGACTCACTGTTATGTTTGACACAGCTTTCTGGAGGTTTGCTGGCATGGTGAAGGGATCACTAGCCTGTCCTACTGCTGAGGATCCAAGTCTGAGTTATGTTGCACAGCAAGTTCAGATATCTTTCTCAAGTTCTCCTTGCAACTTGGGCTGCTTATTGATGGAGAAGGATAAATGAGTGACAGTGTAGACTGGACCCTGTTTAAGGATGCTGAGCTAATTTACTCTAGGAAATGAGATGGGGTCTTGCAATGTGAGAACAGTCTGAAGTGTGGAGCCTCATTCAGAGGTGATTAAAGCTACTGGGAATATCATGGACTTTAATAAGTCTTGAAGCCAGGCAACAGCCTGAAATATAAGTGGTGGATTTTTTTTAATAACACAACAATCGCTTTCCCAGCACCCTCACCCTGCCTCCATGCAGAGTAATAGTTGGTTCTTTTGCTGTAAAACCAGCTTTCTGTTCTTGGAGAAAGATGGTACATAATCTGTTGTTTTCTTCCTGGAAAAAGGAAAAGCAAAGCATGTTTACAATGCAATGAGTAACTTTTCTGTTCTGCTCTTGCAAGTTGCATGGTATACCTGTTTGTTTGATAAACTGTGAGCTGAAACACAGTAGATCAACACCAGCTTTTAAAAACAACTGGAAGAGCTTTGGATAGGATTCTAGAAGGTATAATCTGGTCATTGTGGTTATTTCAATATCATTTGGACTTGATGTAAAGGCAGTGCCAAAAACCATCATTGTGTGTAAATCCCCACAAAAGTCATAGGCTGAGTCCTAAATGAGAAGAAACCTGTCACCTGTAAAGGAACATCAGCCTGATTTATTCCATCTCACTCCTCTCCCCGTCTTACACTTAAGAATGGTTAGACACAATTATCTTACAGATATTTAAGATTCTAAATCTAAATGGTTCTATCATGAAGCTTCAGATTCTTGCTCCAAGGTCAAAAAAAGGGGAATTGGTGGATGAAATATTGAGATCAGGTTCCACTCTTGATTGAGTGTGGAGCCATGGTAAAACATCTATGTAGTTGTGGTAGGTGAAGAATACATAAGATTGTGCTTTCTGTTGGCAGGGAGCTTGGTTCAATGTCGTACAAAGGCCTATTATGATGGATATTTGAAATACCAAACTTGGGAGAAGGTAATGTGAAGGGTTAGGCTTTCTTAGTAAAGCTGATGATCTTTCTGTAGGCTCATCAAAGGAATATTGTATTCAAGTGGACTAGTAGTGTGTCTTCAGTCTTCAAGACTGGGCTGTGATAAAGGAAACTGCCTTGAAAAGCTAATAAGCTACAAAGGAGGCCTTGCAAGTTGCTTTAGAGTGGTGACTTAACTGGATTAAGTTCATCACATAATTTCTGTGGAACTCAAGGTGTTTGTATTGGTTCTCTAAATTAAAGGAGCTGTGAGGCTGCTCTGGTTTGAACCCAAATATGAGTGAACCAGCAGTCAGAACCTGACAGTAAAGTTGGCCTTTGAACTTCAGAAAGTCTCTGACTGTGTCTTGTGCTTGAAGGTAAATGTTTCTTTTCCTTGTTCATATAAATATGATCCAGAACTACAGGTTTATATTTGTTCGCCAAAGCTCAGATTATCTCCATGTCAATAGTGAAAAAAAAAAAACAAAAAAAACTCAGGAGCCAAACTAGGGTCCAGAGCAGATCTTCTAAACACAGTGGTGTAGAGCAGGTCCCAGTGTCAACAAATATAGCCAGTCACTTCCCCACCAGAGATGAACTCAGCTCCTGGTTTGGTTTTCAGAGGCTTTCTGCAGCTCTGGCTTGATTTCCATAGCTTTGGCTTTAATTTACTCTCATTTTTAGTGACTTAACAAAAGCCTTTACAAGACGAAGACAACCTGCTTTTGAAACCCTTTTCTTCCAGTGCATGGGGCAGAAGTTCTATGTCAACCAACAGTTCATTGCTGTCAGTGAAATGGAACATGGTGCTGTTCTGCTTTTTATTATTGTATTTCTTGTTCTAGCATAAAATCAGGGGTAGAAGTTCTTTGCAGGTGTTTGAGTGAATGCAGCAGGCAGAGCCTTGTGGGATTTTTGTAATTTTGTTCCTTTACTTGCTAATCTGTAAAATTCAGTAATTTACAGTGAGGTTTTTTTTTGTTTGGGGCTTGAATTAGCATTGACTTACTGCGCTACACTTGTTTTCACACCTGGCAGCACTAGAGAACAGTGCCTCAGTGCAGCAGCTGCTGTTGGAAGCTGTTTCTTACCTCTAAAAATAGGATTTGTGTCTCTCTACTAGTGCTGTGGAAGTAGTCTCTCAGACAAACGTTAATTTTTGGATCAAACTTAAGGATAAGGTTCTTAATTTGCCATAACCTCTTTTCTTTGTATAGGAATGCAAAATTAACTGCAAAATGTAAAATGTGAAGCAGTTTGAGGTGTTCTGAAAGCTTCCCCTTTTCTCACAGTATTCTCTCCCTGAGATTAGAGATATGAATAACTGTATCGTTTTGTCTCTTCAATCCTCAGTTATGCTCTCTTCCACAAGGAGGAAGATAAGTATTGAGCCATCCCAGGCTTGACATGGCATCAAACCTGAGCCGTTTTTTGAGTGCTATAGAAAGTGCCATTGTTTTTCTGAAGGAACAAGAAGGATTTGCTGGTTTGTTTGTTTGTTTTTTTAGCTCCCTTCAGCCTGTGAGTTTGATGAGGTCCATTGTTTGACACCAGTCATCCAAGAGACCACCTAAGAGACAACTGCTTGTTGATGTGTTCCCACTCCACTTCTGTGTGTTTGCTCCAAATTGTATTTTTCATTTGTAGTAGAAATGAGTTTGGCTACTAATGCTCTTTAAATGTTGTCCTTTGGCTTCTCTTCCTTTTTGGCTTAGAAACATGACTGTATTGTATGACTTGAAAGGGCAAAATGTTCACCACTAAGATTCTACGAAGAGTTGCTTAAGGTACAAAAAGGCTTCTGAAGAAGTTGGTCATGTGCCAAACTACAATAAGACAGATTGAGCAGTTGTACTTGGGTACTGATGGTCTGCTGAAGGAAGTAAAGATGAGTTGGTTTGAGACAGAACCCAAGATACAATTACAGGCTGGATTGTTTTTTTTTAATAAGAAATATTTCAGTTGCAAATACTTGGGTCGATGGAGTTGTTGATATTTGTGACCACCTGCCTAGTTAACTCCATAATGTGGCTTTTTTCATGCGGAGAATCGTTTAAAATGTTACCTCGGTACTTAAAACAACCCAACAATACCAACAAAATACTTGTAAGGTTTCTTCCCTGCTGCTGCATCGTTAATTGTTTCCTGAGACCGCAAGTCCAAACAGCTTAGATATCATCTGACTCACTAGGAAATGTGCTCCTTGCCCTCTTTTTCTTGAAAGACATTTTGTTTGCTTGTCATTCTATGGGGTTTTGGTACTTTTGCAGAATCACAGAACAGATTAGGTTGGACAGGACCTCAGAGATCATCTAGTTTCAACTCTAGCTTTTTGAGTTTTTTTTAAGGTTAAATTCAAGAAATGTTTTCAGTGTGTAAGTTTTTATTCTATTTCAAAGATCTGTATGGAGTATTAAGATTATTCAGACAATACCCAACCATATATTGCAGACCTCAGCCTTCTTGTTAGTGTCTTAATTTCCCAAGCAAAGCTTTCCTTGGGAATATTATTATTCCTTGCAATGTCTTAAATCTCAAACTGAATACCAAGTTTAACACAGAAGTATTGCCCAGGAAGCTGAACAGCCTTGTCTAAGTTACTTCACTCGAGGCCAGAAGTTATTTTAGGCTGAGAAACTGTTTTGTTGGAACTTTTTTGAGCTCAGAGGATTTGCTGTTGTGCAAAGTGTGTAATCCAAATCTGCTGAAAAATACAAAGGATGGTTGAGCATTGCTTATAAACTACTGTGATATTCCCACATCAGAGATAGTTCAGCAATGGGATGAAAAAATATTTCTTGGGAAGAAACATGCAAATTCATCAGAAGTTAGTGTAAAATTGGAAGGCAGACCAAGGGTCTTACAAGTAAATAAACCACACAAAAACCCCAAAGTTGAAGTTGCTGGTGACATTAAAGTGTATGAATTCTTGAAACAAGTCTTTGGCAGCCCCCTAAAATCAGAGGTGATGGGGGATGTCCAGGGCAGGGGTGTCCAGGAATCTCTGTGTCTGAAGGAATTGAAATGCTGTAGAGATGTGGGGTGAGGGACACAGGTTAGTGGGGACCCTGCAGTGCTGAGGCAACACCTTAAATGTATTTGATTCCATTGTTTTCTTTTCTGATGTTTATGGCAGTGGCTGTCTTTTTCTTGAACAGATGATGCCTGTGATTTCAAGCGCACTTGAGGGGGGAAATATTAACACTTCCAATGTATTTAACTTTTTTTCTGATTTCAGGCATTCCACATAGCTCTTCGTATCCAAGACAGAGCCTAGAATGGGGCGAAAACTGGATCTTTCTGGCTTGACTGATGAAGAAGCAGAGCATGTGCTCCAGGTGGTTCAGAGAGATTTCAGCCTTCGGAAGAAAGAGGAAGAAAGGCTGAGGTAAGAAGAAAAACACAATTGAAAACATTGATCTCTCTTCAAATTACGGCAAACTGGTTTCAGGGAAACTGGAGAAGACAGCTTTCTTGTGGTGTGTCAATAGTCATTCCTTTCCCAGATGCAATAAATATCCTAACTCTTTCACATGAATTCAGTTATTAATTAGTAATCAATTTTTGTTCTAGTTTATCCTGATCCTGGTCTCCAGTAGTGGTCAGTAGCTTCAATTTTGCTTTGCTAGTGGAATCCAAAGAGTTAACACACTAAAAGAAACAGTTTATCTTCACTCCTAATAAATGTTTTTTAAGGAAGTAAATGAACACAGCAGCTGTTTAGAGCTAAGGTATTGACCTCTTCTACCATATCACAGTTGTTGTGTGTTCATTTATTTTCTATCTTCTGTAAACACAGTGATATATGTGGAGAAAATCCATCCTGATCATTGGGTTTTTTTCTACTGTAAAGGTGTTTTGCCTCTCTCTGCAGTGAGTTCTCTAATGTAAGTCTTTCTCTCAACTTTATACTTAGAGTTAGTGGTGGCTCTTCAATGTTTTGTGAAAAAATTACAGTGCTAAAAATAGTAAGATAAGATAACCATATATAAATAGTGATTACCATAGTTGATGTATTATTTCTTACTGCTTCATATTGCCTCTGTCTGTCTTTTAGCCATAGCTCTCCACTTGGTATCAGTTTAAAAATATTAACTGTTCTTTGTTGCATGCTCACCCATAATCTTTCTGATTTGATGATGTGGTGGGTCTGTTCTTTGACAATAACGTGGTGTTTTTATTTACTCCCATGGCCATGTAATTCCAGTCATTACAATTGTGAGTAGATGGGTTTTGTTTTCAGGGATGGCATTTTGAGGAAGGTGATGGGTTCTTGTTGCTGAGCGCGTGTGCTGTGGTGGTCCAGCATCAGAACAGCTCTTCAGACTCTCATGAGGCTCTAATAATCATCACTGGCTCTTTTTGAGCAAGTTAACTGGACACATTATTGATTTTTCTTTTGGACAGATTGATTTTTCTTAATTTTGAGTTTCAGGCTTTGTGCAGTTACAGAATGCACATTAAAGGGTACATGGGAGATAAAGTCTGAAGTTAAGAAAAAACTTTTTCATGGTGATAACAGCTGTGCACTGGGTGCCTGGAGAGTTTGTGCTGTTGCTCCAGAAGAGTTAGTTGTTCTTGCCTGTTTTCTTCTTTCCTCTCTTTTTGCATCATAGCCTGTTGCAGCATGAGTAGACTCAGGAGGAGGCTTCATATGAAACCAATTTTCATGCCTGACAAAATCCAGAAGCTGATTTGATGCTTTTTCTTGTCAGACTCTAGTCAAATTCACTGTATTTATGGTATGTGTCACAGGTCTTGTAGTGGATAAAATATTAAACTCCTTCCAACCTCTGTTAATTGAAATACTGTCTGCATCAGTCCTATCAAGCTGGCAAAATGCTGCATCGGACATTTGGGTAACTGTATCTGTTCTGCCTAGCAGTTCTTGTTCCTACTTCCTATAGCAGGCTCATATCAAATACCTTAAGCTGAATAAGCCCAAGACAGTAAGTCTCTGTCTGCCTTTTTCTTCCTGCCTCAAAAAAAAAGCCATTTCGAAGCTGTTTTCCTAGTGACGGAGATTGGTCTCACCTTTAACCTTCAGGGTAAGGGTTACTTGCCACTAACATCAGGAACTATTGATACATGTGTGCTTCTTGCCATTGAATAATGTTGTGTTTGGTATTAGATAAGGTAATAGGTATCTCAGCAGTGCTACAGTGTCCCACTCTATGTGCCATTGAACAGCATGTAGAGCCTTTGGTAGTTTTATTTGCCCCAAATTCCCTTCACTATAGCCACAGGATCCTGGGGCAAAATTATACTGCAAGTTCTGTTGATTCAGCATTGGTCCCCATTCTGCTGTGAGCAGGAGATGGTGAATGCAGCTGTCAAGAGGGTAGAAGCTAATTCATGCTTTAGAAGAGAAATGAGGGCACAGGAAAGAATCTGGCACCAGAAGCAAAGGACTTTGGTCTGGCTGAGTTAAAGGTTTGGGTCCAAATTTTTTCTGCCTGTTTGAAGAAAGAATGCCAGGGGACTTTGGAAGAGAAGCTTATGCTTAGGTTCCTCCAAACCCACTTCTGTGCAGCGAGCTTTGACTATAATGGGATCCTACTATGACAATCCCTGTTGTTTTGTGCCAAGTACTTTCATAAATGTATTTACAAATGCATTTTCAACTAGGAGGGGAGGCAAGTGAACTAAGCACGAAAGAACACAGGAGATGATGCTTGTGGACTTGTTTAGGTAGGAAAATACTTCTAAGATCATCTAAAAAGATGCGGAAAGGGGCTGGAATTTGTATGGGAAAAAATGTCTCCCACTGACATTTTCACTATAGGCAAGGGCATGGGAGATATAGGTGAAGTACAGCCTGAGTATGCCAAACCAAACTTCCATGACCTGTGGGTAGGCATTCAAAGGAAACAATGAGGTTATGGAGTCACTATGAAACTTATTACGGGCTTTTTTTATGGTGGTCATTTGGTCTTTGTCATAAGTTATGACTAATCCAATTAGCAGCCATAGTTTGGCTAAAAGGAGTGAGTGTGACTAGTAATAATGAATAGCTATAATGTAAAATCAATATTTAATCTCCATTATGTTGAGTGTGCGGAGCCTAAGCTGTTAAATGTGTCTGGGAGTAATCGCCTCTCACCTCATGAGGGATGTTCTCTTTGAGCATGGGCTCCTCTCTGTACAATTTAGTGCTGAATTGGTTACATTAACAGTGCTTCTTGCAAAGAATACTTTTTTTCTGAAGAAACAAGATACTAGTCTTGTTAAGTATGTAACTTTTAAATTATCAGAAGCTATTTTGTTAAAGCTTGGTGTTGGTTTGTGGGGAAGAACATACAAGTGTTTGTGGATTGATAGAGGGAACATGCTGGTGGAAGAGATTGTCATTCCAGTCTTCAAAAAAAGTCAAGAAGAAGGACCCAGGTAACTATAGACTGGTCAGCATCACCTTCATCCCAGGAAGGGTGATGGAACAACTTGTCCTGGATGCTGTCTGGAGACACATCAAGGACAAGGGGGTTTTTAGGGACAGTCAGCATGGCTTCACCAAGGGGAAGTCATGCTTGACCAACCTGATAGCCTTTTATGAGTGCATAACCGGGTGAATAGATGATGGCAGTGTGGTGGATGTAGTCTGTCTTGACTTTCAGTAAGGCGTTTGACACAGTCTCACATAGCATCCTCACTGTGAAACTGAGGCAGTGTGGACTAGATGATTGGGTAGTGAGGTGGATTGTGAACTGGCTGCAGGGTAAAGCCAGAGAATGGTGGTCAATAAGACAGAGTCTATTTGGAGGCCTGTATTTAGTGTAGTCCTCCAAGGGTTGGTGCTAGGACCAGTCCTCATCAATCTATGTTTTAGTGATTTGGATGAGGGATTAGAGTGCGCTGTTAGCAAGTTTGCTGATGACACAAAGCTGGGTGGTGTTGCTGACACCCCAGCAGACTGCTGCCATTCAACGAGGCGTGCACAGGCTAGAGAGCTGGGCAGAGAGAAATTGAATTAGGTACAACAAGGGTAATTGTGGAGTCCCTTGTAGAGTCTCTGGGCAAGAACAATTCCCAGGTCCCAGTATAGGTTAGGGACTGACCTGTTGGAGAGCAGTGTAAGAGGAAGGGACCTGGGAGTCCTTGTGGACTGCAGGATGACTCTTGAGCCAGCAATGTGCTCATGTGGCCAGGAGGGCCAACAGCATCCTGGGGTGGATCAGAAAGGGGATGGTTAGCAGATTGAGAGAGGTTCTTCTCCTCCTCTTCTCTGTGCTAGTGAGATCACATCTGGAGTATTGTGGCCCAGTTCTGGGCCCCTCAGTTCAAGAAGGACACAGCTGCTGGAGGGTGTCCAGCGTAGAGCAACAAAGATTATGAAGCAAGTAGAACAGCTCCCTTATGAGGAAAGGCTGAAGGAGCTGGGTCTCTTTAGCTTGGGGAAGAGGAGGCTGAGGGGTGACCTCATGAATATGTGAGGTGTGGGTGTCAGGAGGATGTAGCCAGGCTCTTCTCAGTGTCATCTAGTGATAGGACAAGGGGCAATGGGTGCAAGCTAGAACATAAGAGGTTCCATATAAATATCAGAAGGAACTTCCAATGTTCCATTGCTCTCACTGTGAAGAACAGGCTGCCCAAGGGGGTTGTGGAGTCTCCTTCTCTGGAGATGTTCAAGACCCACCTGGATAGTTTCCTGTGTGACTTGGTCTAAGTGATTCTGCTGTGGCAGGGGGATTGGACTAGATGATCTTTTGAGGTCCCTTCCTAATGATTCTATGATTATATGAAGAGGCTACTAGGGAGATTGTTTTATAGGTTTTAAGGACAGGGTGTTTGTGTCTCTACCTGAATGTTAGATTCTGTTGAATCTTGCCTTGGGCGTGAATATGAACCACAGGGAGCTCTCGAGTTCTGTCCCCTGTTGCCCAGTGGATTTAGATTTGTTGGCTCTGTAGAGGTTAGTTGGCAAACACTATGTTGAAAGTTGGGCTCATCTACTGTCTGTCATCTCTATACTTGTATACTGGACCAAAATGCAAGTATAGGAACATTTCTTATCTAATTATAATTGCTCAATATATTTGGTTGTGCCTCCCTTTATCACTTTAATCCTTTGATCCTCCTTTGAGTTATGACTTAAAGCTATCCTGATGCAGATGAACTCATAAATAGTTTTACCTTATTTTTGCTCTATAGTACTTAGATGGAGTATGTAAAATAATTCCACTGTGGCTGTTCTCTCTGATTTCTAAACTCCATGAAGGAAAACATATAAAGCTTTCTATAAAGCTGGTTTACAGCAGGATTAGTAGCTTAGAGAATTTCATTAAATCTTCATTAATGCAGTTCTTTGGTGTATTACAGTTTTAATACAAATGGCAAATTAGATGTGGTTCTTGATACAGTTTGGACTATAATTTGGCTAGTCAAATATTTAGGAGGATGTAGGCTGCAAATGGCTGGTTCTGCAGCTTGCAAGGATATTCTTGTCACTCATCCTAGAGTTAATCCTGTGGCTGTCTTCCATTACATTGGACGCACAGAAGGATGGACCTATCTTGTCACTACAGTTGATGGCCAGATGTCACCTGTCTTTTGAAGACTTCATTCTAATGGATTGTGGAGTAATAGGGAAATAGTCAAATACTTGTTTGACAGATATGGATTGTCTGTTGTTAGATAGGGCACTGTAATCTAAATGTTGTCACCAGTCAGGAAATCTGTTCTATGCTGTAAATGGCATTTGGAGCTTTTATATGCCTCATAAATATTCCTTGTTGCTTTATCACAGCTACCTGTTATAAAACGGTATGTGGTGCAAAGAGTGGAATTTGTGTTCCATGTCTGCTAACTTGCCATCTCAAAAATATTTTATTGTGAATTAATTAAAATTCCTGCAGATTTTGATATTTTTTTTTCCTTTCTTATTTCACATGTTTTAGTTCTGTGCAGCAGTTCTTTATCTCCTTCTCTGGAGAGATTCCAAACCTACCTGGATGTGTTCCTGTGCAACTTGTTCTGCGTGAAGCAGCTTGGTTGGACAGGATTATCTCCAGAGGTCACTTCCCACTCCCACTAGTCTCTCTTAATTCTTTAATGTTGACATTAAATGCAACCAGTACAATCTGTGAACTGACAGTTTTGTACTATGGTAGATTCTGAATCTGTGTAAAACTGGGTGGCTTTAAGTTTTGTAGGGGTTTATGTATGCATCCATCCATCCAGGACTGGTGAACTGTCTGTCTCGGCAAGCAAAGTGCTGTAGCCTCATCATTGTTTTTCCTTCAGCCACCCAGACTGAACTTATTTTTTACTGTAAATGTTGATTGGTTGGTATTTAGGATCAATTATTAACAGTGACATTGATTCCTGTTGAAGTGATGAGGAAACCAGCAGTATGTTACAGTAGTGTGCACAGATGGGCAGGTATACTAGAAGCAACCTTTTCCTTTCTGTGAAAAATCTAACACTAATGTTTGCTGCAGAAAGCAATCTTGGAACTTCGGCAAATCATTGCAGATTCTTCTTTGATGCCTTCACATTTATTGTGGTGGCATTTTCCTTTGATTAATTTGCATCAGTGCTTTTACAACACTTTTGTAATGATACTTGGAGTGATCAGAGACAAGGGAGATTGGGAAAAGAATGAGAAGAATGAATATTATGGAAGTTGCTATTATCTGGTGAAGTGAAAAGCTAATGGTCCTTTTATTCTTCTTGTGTCCTCCATGATTTGGCTGCCTCTGTTTAGGAGTCCAGCTCAGCTGGCTTTGAATGGATACAACTGCTCTTCAGTATTATGGATTTATGCCTTCAGTCAGAAGCACATGCTTTCATTTTATGTTAGCACAGAGGATTTCAAGTCAAGGCTTCATCTCTGCCTTTTTGAAGAGTAAAAAGAAATAGTGAGCATCAAGGCCTGATTTGCACTGAGTCCAAATGCACTGAGGCATTTGGGAAATCTGGTCCTGTCCTGCACTTAATATCACAGGTGCCTGGCATAGCCTGACTTGAGAGGAAACTAATTTTTGGATATAAAAATGCTTATTTGAAGTCCATATCTACCATTTCTTGATCGTCTCTTACCAAACAGGCTGGCAACAGAGGGGATAGAATCATCATCACTGGATGTGTTTGTAAGTTGTATAGATCTGGATCTTGGGGAACAGGGTTTAGTAATGGTTTTGGGACAAGTTGAAATCAATGATCTTAAAGGTCTTTTCCAACTTAAATTATTCTATGATTTCTTTCTCCAAAATAACAACTTTATTCAACTTTTGCAGCAGTGGCCATTTACAGAGTTCTTTCATTACATGCCTTACTGCCCTTTTAATGTCCCTGAAGCATTACAGGGATGGAAAGCATTCCTTGGGAGCTTTTTTATCACTAGTAGGATTGTGTGATTGTGAGTAAGCAGAATTTTTTTATTTGATAAAATATCGCACAAGAAGTAATAAACCCATCCATGTTTCAATTCAGCTGTGTTATGTCTTCAGGGCTTCTGAGGCATAAGAAGTTATATCCCGATTTTCATCAAACAAGTGTGAATGTGTACTTGTTGGGAGAGTGTTCACAGCTTTAAAAAAAGTTGTTTTTCAGTTCAAAAGAATGTTTCTGGAACTATCACCTGAAATTTTAGTTGATTGCAAATGTACAATACTCAGATTTTCTGCTGTTTAGGTGGGTTTCTACTGGCATCGATGGATTATGTGTTGATACTTCTGTTGTACAAGGTTGTGAGTAGTGACTTATGGTTGTGTTTCAGAATTTATAACACATTTTTCCTGCTTGGTCAGATGTAGGCTGTAAGCATTAATTATCCTATATTTGGCCTTGTGAAGTAGGAAAAGAAGGAAACACCAGTATTGTCAACACAGGTATTGAAAACACAGCCCACCTAGCAGTAGATCATATCTTAAAGACCTATGGCCAAAATAAGAGATACTGAATTCCCTTTATTTTCTTTCTGAGAAGGCAGCAGTTGTCAATTCTCCTTTTTAAGTCTTAGGACCACATTTTTCTACTCTTGTGTACAAAAGAAAAGCAAAACAAGGAAAATCAAAAATAAAAAAAACCCAAGCTGTCCCTTCAATTGTTTGGGACTGTACATTATTGGACTTGTCTTCAGGCAAGCATGGCATTTGCTTTTTAGCAATTGTTCTTTCATCTTTTGGAAACAGTTGGGGAAAATGAAAAAAATGACAGAAGCCTCCCATTTGGTACTTGTGTTATCTTGTTCTTGTCAAGCTTGAAATGTTTCACAGGGTTAAAGAATTGAGTCCTGACATAATAAAAGTGAACTTGACTGTCCTGAATGTAGATGCTAAACCCTGGCTGATGTTTTAAGGAACAGTTTGTGCAGGCTTACATCAAGGAGCAGAAGGTTGAAGCTGTCCGGGAGCTGCTTGTACTTTTCTTGCTGCAGGTACTATTCCATGTTGCTTGCTCCAATCCAGGTCTGTTTTTTAACTTCGTTCTGCTTGAGGGGAGTGTAGAGCAGAGGGACTGGTCTACTTTTGTGGCTCTTTGATCCTGTGCTGATAGCCAGATCTTGGTCTGCAGGGTGCTGCTTTTTGGAGCTCTCATGTAGTTACCAAGCTTCATATGAGATTTTGGAATTCCACCTGAGGAAAACAATGTGGTTCTCGGGGTACATGGACTGTAGCTGAGCAGAGATCTGTACTTAGCTAGAGATTAGCTGGGGATGGTGACCTGGGCTCCAGCCTCAGCCTTCATGAGAATGTTTTGAGTTTGGTTTTCTTGGTTTCCTTTTAGCTTCATGAATTTTGGGACAAAAGTTTGGGGCTTTTTTGGAATAAGCTTATGTGTCTGGTTTAAGAGGGGCTTGTTCTTGCTCTTTTGAGGAAGCGATAAAAACCAAAGGGTTGATCTTGAGGACCCAAGTTTTCTGGAACTCTGGACCCATTAAGATTTGTTAGCTTTGATCCTATATGCAACTTTCTCAGCAGAACAAAGGAGGACCATTTGGCTGGTGCTGTTTGCTTACTATAACAATGTATTTCTTTTTTTACTTACTTGGTTATTGACATAATTTTTTATCAGCTTTATTTTAAGGTTATTAAGGATATTTGGTTAAGAAAATAGCTGAATGAATGTTGGCATGGAGGCTTCTGGCTGAGGACAGAGCTAGTCAAGCTAGAATGGTTTCTTTGAGATAATGGGCAAAGAAGGAAAAATGAGATTCCTTGTGTTTAAGCTGCCCTAGAGAATACAAGGCAAAGAAGGAAAGTCGGATTAGTGTTGCACACAGACTTATCCCTCTGGAACATGCTTTGTGCCTAACCTTGACCCACTTTAATATTAACAGCTGGATGAGCTGGGATGAAAGAGTTCTGTAATAATCATAAAAACTTCATGCTCACAGATGACGCCAAGTAAGGTGGGAGTGTTGGTTTGCATGAGGGTAGGAAAGCTGTACAAAGGGACTTGGATAGTTTCAATTGGTGGGCCAATGCTAATGGCATGAGATTCAGCAAGGCTAAGTTACAGGTCCTGCACTTGGGCCACAGTGACCCCCTGCAATGCTACAGGCTTGGGCAAATGTGGCTGGAAGGCTGTCTGGCAGAAAGAGTCTTGGGGTTCTAATTGACAAGCAGCTGAATATGAGCCAGCAGAGTGCCCAGGTGGCCAAGAAAGCTGATGGCATCCTGACCTGTATCAGAAATGGTGTGACCAGTTGGAGTGGAGAGGTGGTTGTCCCCCTGTATTGGGCATTGGTAAGGAGTGTTGGTGGTTGGACTCAATGATCCACAGAGTCTTTTCCAATCTGAAGGGTCCTATGATTCTATATTATTTGTGCTGCTTTTTAGTATGTTCTTGTTGATACTTTACATCTTATTACTAGTGTTATCTCCTGACTGATTTCAGCATTGTCTGCTCCAAAGCATTGATAAAGTCTTCCAGAGGTGCCTCATCTTCTGTGTTTGACACCTTCCACACTCAGCTAGCAGCTTGCAAGTGTAGTGTTCTCTGGGCTTGATGTGTATCACTTAACGAATGCCTGTGAACTGGAGGCATCCAGATCCTGCATTCTGAACAGATAGATTAGAAGTGACAGATTGTCCATAACTATATAAGTTGTTCCTTTATAATCTGTCTGGAACAGGTTGTCTGCAAAGCTTCTTCATGTGAGCACCTCTATGAAAGGTAATTAGAATCCAGAGCTGGAAGAGCAGCTGTTGCTCAAGCATAGATGGAGGACATGAGTTTTGGGTTTTCTTCATAGATCTCCACTCAATTTTAAGCCTTTAATTTGATTGGGGAAAACTCTAAAAGTGTGCCAAGGGCTGTCAAAATAATTCGTCTTTCTGGAGTGCCAGAGTGTTACAGTGATTCACAGCAGGAAGATACACAGCAATGTATTTGATGGACATTTAACCTTCTTACACATCAACAGTAGCACCATTATCTGACCTTTTTATAAAGCTTAGCCTCATTACATGAAGGCCCCAGAGGTAATGAGGGTTTTACTTCTCTGGGTTTCCTCAACCTTTTTTTCCCCTCTTTTTGTGGTAGGGAATACCCAGGTGAAGGTCCAGTGTTCTGCAGAAACACAGGGAGGGGGTTAAACCACCATCCCTAGACATGTTTAAAAGTAACTTAGATGTGGAGTTTAGGGACATGGCTTAGCAGTGGCATTAGGGCAGTTGGGTTTATGGTCGCACCTGATGATGTTAAAGGTGTTTTCAGACCTAAACTGTTCTATGAATGATCACACTGCTCATGGTGTGTGAAGAGTAGCTCTGGCAGCAGAAACATGTCATGGTGGCTTATGCTTCTTTGCTAAGAGCAAGTTATACAAGAAAATTTATTTCATTTGGACTTGATTAATACATAGAGTGGATATCATTGAAAGTATCAGGAAGCAGATCTGTTGAGGATGAATGTGCCTTTTTTTCCTCCTCTTGTAGAAGAAGTTTTGCAGAGAGTAAGTGTTCTTTGGTGTGTATGCTGGCATGGATTATTCATAAAGGTGAGATTGGTTTTAATAAATAGAATTCCCTTCAGATAAAGTAGAAAAAAATGCTTGTTTATTAGTTTTGGAGTCTTTGTTCATAACCAAGGCCCCAGGAATACAATGTGATATTGTAGGTTTTCTATTTGTGTTTGGCTAAGTGGTTTGGATTTTTTTTTTTAAAGCAACTTATATTTTGAACTTTATTTTCTTTCTTGGGTCCTCTTGGGAGACCTTGGTTCAGATTCAGGCTACCTTTTTGATCCCATGAATGTTTGGAACACTTATCTTGCAAGAAAACCTGGGATCTTGTTGGTTGTATACCTGTATTGCTCTGCCCTATAGCAGATTTCCATCAGGTTCCTGATAGCAATAACTCTGACAACATCATGGAAAATAAAGGAAGCTTCATACTTGAAGTATCTAATTCAGGAGGTAAACATACCCAGAAGGTCATCAATACTTTGACAGTGGGACACCTCAAGAGCATCCTGAAGCAGTAGCATGACATTCATGTAATTAAGGTCTGATTTCTAATGTAGAATTAATTTATGGCACATTCTGTATCAACTCAGAATCACAGATCTTTTTGGTTGGAAGGGACTTTTAAGATCATAAAGTTCAACCGTCGACTAAACATTACCAGGTCAGCCCTAAACCACATCCCTCGGAACTGTACCTGGTGATGGTGACTCCAGTGTATCCTGTAGGATCTGATGGATAATAATGGAGGTGGTGGGGTTGAGCCTAAGCACTGTGTCTTGGATAGTAGGACTGAATTGGCGATTCCACTGGAAGTGGTGTGGAGCTGTTCCAGAGTTGAAATAATTGAGGAATGTACTTTTGTAGATCTGCGTCCAAATTTTGATTCTGTAAATGGTTATTAATTAATGACTTTATTCACCCCAATACTACTGAAAAGTATGTATTTTAGAGGGTTAGTTCCATCCAGATGCAGTTAAACATAAGAATTGATGCATTACTATATTAAAGCCCAGTGCCTGGCCAGTTCAAGAGCCCCTCACTTTGAAAACAACTCAGCCTTTACTTGTCTTTTAGTTTTTGATTGATATCTTTTGTTCTCCTCTATTTTTGCCATGGGTAACCACTTTCTCATGATAACTTTGCGTTCAATTGATAATACCTTATTAATTAACCTTGTAAGAGGCTGCTTAGCCACTGTGATTTATGTGTAATATCAGAACACAGCAAGAAAGTGGAGAATTTTTTGCCTTACTAATTCAAAAAGAAATTCTGAAACACAAATTAATCCTTTATATTCATTTGTGTAGAGCAATGCCTCAGTTTCCTGCAGGGCTTTATCTTCTCCCCTTCAGAAAAGGTGAAAAAATTGTCAGAGGGATGACCCATGATGTGCTTGTCTGGAAAAGCACTTCCAACCCAAAACTAAATCAAGAAGTCTCTTTGTAGGCAAGGCACAGCCTCATGTGAGCTTGCAGTGAGCTGCTGGCAGTAGTAGGATTGAGTAAGTTTGACTTTCTGAGCTTTTCGGTAGTTACCATCTACTTGTCGTTCAATTTATACTTTATCTTTAGTGATTCTTTCTAAAAACATATTTACTATAAAATATTTGTGCTACTGAGTCCTGCAGGGTGTATGAAAATATATGCGCATGTTTTCCTCATAAAAGTAGGATCAGCCCTGCTTATAAATCTATCCAATCCATTATTCCTAATCCTCTGCACATGAGAATCCTCTTCATAGTCACAAACTGCGAATGATATCTCATGATTCAGAACACTAATATAAGTTGGGTTTAGACCTAATTAATGACTCCAAATTATTCTATTTTTAGGGAATATACAGGAGAAAGTCTGAAAAGAGCCCCCACCAAAGGCATCAAAAAGCAGGATGAAAGATTCTTTAGAAGTAAAAAGGTGTAATCCAAAAACTGAATGCAGCACCCTCTGAGGATAACTGAAAAGAACGTAAACTCTGATATTTTAAAGGAAACACCTCAAAACATTTCAAAGCCAAATTTTTAAGTGTGTAACAGCAAAATATAAGCAAGAAATTGGCTTGCTACGTAGTAAGTAAACCTAATGTCTAGTAGGATGAAACGGAGGGATTAATAGCACAGTTAAGTATTTTTTTGTTGGAATTCATGTCTGAGGAAATCAAGTGTGCTTACAACACTGAAATATTAGACTGAAGGTTGCACTAGGTGGGTGTTGGTCTTCTCACAAGTAAAAAGCAGTAGGACAAGAGGAAATGGCTTTAAGTTGCAACAGGAGAAGTTTAGGTTGGACATTAAGAAAAACTGCTTAATGGAAAGGGTCATCAGGAACTGGAACAGATCCCCCAGGAAGGGAGTTGAATCATCATCCCTGGATGGGTTTTATATGTTGTGCAGATCTGGAGCTTACAGACATGGTTCAACAGGTTGGTGGTTGTTGTTTCAAATAGTGAAAGGATCTGCACTTTCAATCTGTGTGAGCATCTTGCAGTTAAACCTTTTTCTTGTTAATAAGACAATTAGTCCATATTTGTTTCCATTCTGCTGTTCCTGAAGCCTTCAATACACACCCTATCTTTCAAATAATCTGGAAATAGCAATGCTCTCTCCATGAATAAATCTTTTTAAGATACAAATGCAGCCCTGTGGTATTTTAACAACAGTGAGAAGTGGTGGTGTTTAATGAAGTGCTGACACAAAGAGATTACCAAAGTATGTTCCTTAAAAATGAATGCTGGTCAGAAAAAAAAGACTTCACTTCTTTTGTTTCTCTTTTAAGGTTACAGTTTTGGCACACTTACCACACTTACTTCCTAAAAGAGAAAAAGCTCAGCCTGTTTCAATACTTAGTATTTTCCTTTATCCTGGTGTTCTGATGACCTGTTAAGACTTCAACAGAGTTAATTTTCCTACATTTTCTTGTCATTTAATTGGGTTTGATCTAGGAAGTTCTGGTATTTGGTTGATGTTTTGTTTCTTCCCCTTTAATGTTTCCAGCTTTTGGACATGTAATTATGTGTGGTGTTTTTTTTTTTTCCTGGTTTAGAACTGTACTATTGTTTTACCTTACAAGAAACAGCTTCTGACTTCTGAAATGTCATGCTTAAACACTTCCTTCCTCCAATTGTTGCTTACCTCACTGAGAAATAAAGGAAATATCAAGTAGGAAACTGAGCCTTTTGCTCAGCTCATCGTTGTTAGAAAACCACCCAGTTTGGGTTGGAGAAGCCTCTTAATCTTGTCAAGGCCATGTGTTGCCCCAGCACTGCCAGGTCCCCACTAACCCATGTTTAACATCTCCATGGCTGTGCATCCCCTCCGGTCACAGGAATTCTGCCACTGCCCTTGACAGCCTGGGCCAGGCCTGGACAATTCTTTTGGGAAAGAAATTGTTCCTCATGGCCAGTCTAAGCCTCCCTGGCACAACTTGAGGCCATTTCCTCTCATCGTAGTGTTTGTTGTTTACTTTGAAGTCATTGTTTCTGGCTCTTATTCGGATAGCAGGCTGAGGGAACAGCAAGGCTATTTGGAAGTTCCTTATGATTGCCGGGGCTTTCAGTAAATTTTTAGAGTGGAGCCAGGAGCCAAGTTCTTTGCCAAAGTGATCTTAACTGGGCCTTTCTCTCCCTGCTCCCAGCAGACCATTGGAAGGATGAGACCCCACTGGATGGAGACTGGAAGTCCTGTTAACTACGAGACAGCATCATCAGTTCAATTAAGAGTCACTTGGATTCTGAGTTCATAGATACTATTGATATATTTTTTTGTTGCTTTTTTCTTAAAAACTAAACTGCCAGATGTTAATGTGTGGTACTTGAAATGACAAGAAGCAATCACTGCCACTATATTTAAATGTTGGAATTATAAATAGACCCAATGGGTGTCTTTAAATGATTTATTAAATATAAATAATGGAGCAATTTTGTCTCCTTTTTCTAGAGAAGCAGCAAAGTGCTGTAATGCTTGACTTAAAGTCTAATTTGAAAAGACAGTGTCAGTACCAGGACGACATATTTTATTTTTTATCATCCTTTAACACCATTTCAGGCTCTAGACTATTGGGCTAGACCCAGTTGTTGAATTGTGATGGTGTCCCTTCCATTTTTGGGAATAATAGAATCCCAGAATGGGGAATAATTTCTGCAAATAATAGAACCCCAGAATGTCAGGTTGAAAGGGACCTCAAGGATTATCTGATACAATGTTCTTGTCAAAAGCCTGGCCTAAACAAGCCGACACTGCCCCTGTCCAGACAAATCTTAAGTGTGTCTGATGTTCTGTGGATGCAGGTAATTAATTTATGAAGAAAAGGGCATAGTAGCATGAAGAAGTGAAATACCTTCTTCCACAAAAAAGCTTCTCATTGAGCATGGAAGTAATAACTTCTACATAGGTATGCCTTATAGTCTAAAATTTTTGATGATGTTTTGTTAGGGAGTAGTGCAGGAGAGAAAGATGAAATAGCAGAAACTTGTTACTGTGCTGAATTCTTATCATTTGATTAATCCACACTGATCCTAGACAGTTTCCAAAATGTGCCTTTTCCAATGTAAGGCTGCTGCCATGTCTCCATTGAATCTTTCTAATTAAATGTCATAGTTTCACTACATTAGCAAGGTTATTTACTTGAGGGTGCTTGATCTTTGTGGGCTACAATGACAAATGGGCCAAAATACAAATTCCTAAACACAGTGAAAATTAAAGACTAGTCTGGCAATTTAAATTCACCTTTTATTTGGCTTTTCAATGTATAGTTACATGTAGTCTACTTATATTCCTCACACATCTAAAGTTCTCTAGGAGTAAAGTATTTGGGTTTGTTAGTTCTGTGAAGAGATCAGTGAAAACAGGTTGGTAAAAAGTCCCATCTAAACAAAAGTAGTTTTTAATCCATCTGTGAACATATTATTAAGTTAAAGGAAGGAAATATCACTAGAACTGTTTACAGTATCACAGTAATAATGAGGCTGGAAGAGACCTTAAAGATCATCCAGGCCAACCTAAAACCAACCAAGGAAACCTAACATCTGACATCTAGATCATGCTACTCAGCACTTCATCCAGACTAACCTTGAACACCTCCAGAGACGGCAACTCGACCACCTCTGTGGGTAGCCCGTTCCAAAACTGGATCACTCTTTCAGTGAAAAGCCTTTTCCTAATGTCAAGTCTAAACCTTCCCCTATGGAGCTGTGACCCCTTTTCTTGTCTCCAGTGTCCAGGGAGAAAAGACTGACCCCCGCCTGACTACAACCACCTTTTAGGTAGTTATAGACAGAAATATAGTCACCCCTGAGCCTCCTCTTTTCCAGGCTAAACAGACCCAGCTCCATCAGCCTCTCCTTATAGGGCTTTCCTTCTAGGCCCTTTACCCTTCTAGTTGCTCTTCTCTGGATTCATTCCAGCACCTTGACATCCATCCTAAACTGAAATCTGCCCTGAGGAAATCCAGTTTAGATGTTTTGTTGAGCCCTCTTTTTGATCCACTATTAATTGAAAACTTAATCATTTCATGATCACTGCCTTCCAGACAACCACATCACCCACCAGCCTCACCCTGGTAGGTTTACCAACCAATTGCAACTGAAGACAGTCCTCAGTACACTTAACGAACCTTCTAGACTGCCTCCTCACTACTGTTTTAAGATCCCAGAGAATATCTGGGAGGTTGAAGTCACCCAAGAGAATTAGGGCAGGTGACCTTGAGATGTCCTCCAGTTGTTTAAAGAATATTTGATCAGCAGCATCATCATCCTGATTGGCTGGTCTGTAGCACACTCCTAACACAATATTGATCTTATTAGCTAACCCTGTAATCTTAACCCGTAGTTTCTCCACTCTGTCATCCCTGATCTCAAGTTCTGTCACTTCCAGGACTTCAGCAAAGTACAGGGACACTCCTCCACCCCTTCTGCCTTGCCTGTCTCTCCTAAATAGCATATACTGTTCCAATCCAACACTCCAGTCATATGACTCATCCTACCATGTTTCAGTCATGGCAATTATGTCATACATTTCCTGGTGCACCAAAGCTTCAAGCTCCTCCTGCTTGTTGCCCATATTTTGTGCATTATAATATACACACCTCAATTGGGCTGCTACATGCATCTTCAGAGTGGACAAAACACCATGAAAGGATCTTTAGTGATAACTCCAGTCGCCCCAGGTGAAAGGAAAACTGCTCTCCTGTTATTTTGCAACCTCTCTGTATTTAAAAACTTGTGAAATGTAAGTAATAAACTTTTTATAGGGCCATTTCAAATCAGCAGTTGCTTAACAAAGGTAAACCCTAAAAAATTCATTTTTCCTGTATATCCATGTTTTGTGAAGGGTTGACTTTACTATTCACTGAGACACTAAATTTGATGTCTCCTGCTTGTTTCTTGGTTTTTCTCAGTGCCAGAGCGTAAGACAATGTTTTTCCTTTTTTCCTGTATGCTCAATCTCTTTCCTCACTATATGCAAACTTGGATGCTCCAGTGCTAATTTTTGAAGTGAGATGAGGGTTTTATTTGGGTAGCTGATATGAAAGAAATTACCCAGATGTAGACATCAGCATAGGGTTGATGTGTTCTTAGGAGAAAAATCTTTCAGGTACCTTTAAATCTGTGAGTGCTGCTGCATCCCTTCCTTGGAAAGACATGGAGGTGCTACATTTACTCCACAAATCCATTTTTCAACTCTTATTAAATTGGATAGTTTGATGGGTAACAGTTTCCTTGAATCAAGATCCTCCTTAATTTCAACACTCCCCCAATCTGCTTGTTTTGGTTTTTTTCCCCCTTCTGCCTATCACTTTTAAAACTGTCCCATGTATATGTTGTGAGCCTTTCATTTGCAAAAAAAAGCAAAGGGAAACAGAAGGGACCTTAGGGAATCATGTAGAGTTTTTAAAATAGGCTTAATTTTTTAGGTTTTTTTGTAATTTTTTTTTATTTTGGATCTCAGATTATTCTGGTTGTTCTATTCAGTTGATGTCTGTATTACTAGGTAGTCCTGCTGTGGCAGGGGAACTGGACTAGAAGATCTTTCAAGGTCCCTTCCAATCCCTAATGGTTCTATGATTACTGAAAACCAGTGCCAAGCCTTTGCTTGATGTTTTCTTTAATCGAGCACCATACTCCTAATTAATGTTGTTCCTAATTAATGATGCTTTTTTGAAGTCTCACCTTGATGAATGAGAAACAACAGCAGCAGGGCACATAGATCACTTTGTTTCTGCAGTGTTTATTCCATAATATCTTTGTTAATTATAAATTAGGAAAAGCTAGTTGCCTACAAACATGATTCTAATCATCTGTATGATTTGATTAATAACTAATAACTGGGTCCCTAGATAATAACATTATGCAACCACAGATGGGTGTAAAGAGCTAAAATAAGATATACAGGTTGTCTTCCTTCTGCATAATAATTCCAAAACATTCCATAAACACTCCAAAGCATCTCTTTCTAACATCCCTTTCCAAGGTGTGTTTCACTCAGCATGTTCCAAAGGTGTGTTTCTGCTTCTGTTTCAAATCTATTTTTATGTCCCATTTTCTTTTCAAGGTTCCGAGATTAGTGGAATTGAGCATGTTCTGTTTATTTCTGTATCTAAACTTGTGCCCTCTCTAACGAAAGAGCCACAAGTAAGCATCACTCTGGCATGTTATGGTTGTAACAGCAAATGAGATAGGGCTAAGCACATGTAGAAAATTAGTGATGACACTTACAGAGTGAAAAATAAAAGCTTAAATTGCACTTTGGCTTTTGGCTTCTAGTGTTTTCTTCTTATATTGTCCTATAAAATATTTTAATCAAACTCCCAGGATAGCTGGCTAATTGGTGCTTTGAAATGAAACTGTTTCATATTTCAGTTGTTTTGCGTTCTGAATTTATTTGTGGAGCTATGAAGCACAAAAAGGGAATGTAAGGGCACAAAGCTGAAAGAATTCCCAAATTAATACTTTTTCAGCTTGTGCTGGTTTTAGCTGCTGATCTTTTTAAAATTGTTTCCTTTTTCCAAGTAGTCATTTTCTTTTTCAACATTGTCTGGGTTGAGCTGCATGGAACTACATGAATTATTCATATTAATGTCAATAGGGAGGAGAACAATCTAATTCTGATGTTACTAGAAAGACTAGAAAGTAAACTATTATCATGGGTTTAACTTAATTCTGAGATCAACAGTTACAGTGCTAATAAAGGTAAATTTAATGCTCCAGTGGTGTTGTCTAGTAGCTTTCTCTTAAAGAACATAGGACCACATCAGTTTAGCAGAGAGGAAAAACCCTAATGAAATGCAGTTTTGAAGGGGATATGGGGTAGATTGATTGGTTTCAATAAAAGGTAGTGCCTGGGATCACTGGTGCTGAGGAATTAAACATTGAAATGTCAAGATGGAGCTGATCCCCAGTACCCCAAGTATTTAATGCAGTTAGTTTTTTAGTGTTTGCTGAAAGGAAGGTTGTATGTAGTATGAGAAGCTGTGGCTTTCCTGCCGTTTTCTGTGTTACAGCAAGTGCTTGGACTGGTCCTGGACCATTGGCATAACCAACTGTCCAAAATACATAATGGGGAAAACGTAAAACAAATAAGGTGCCCCATCACCAACCAACCAACCCAAGCCTTTCTACTTTTCTGGCTTATTTTCCAGCCATGCTGATGTTAACAGAGGCATCAAGATCAGAAGAATACATCTCACCCTACATGGGGGGTACCTCCAAGCTGTAAGTGATGTGAAAGGAGGTGGGCTCCAGGACAGCAGTGCACTTATTTTTGTAATCTTATTTTTCATTGCCTTCTCTCTTCCCTGTGCATCCACTGGGGAGATGATCTTCACAGGTATCTTCCAACCGAATGCATCGTTTCCCTTGTGGAATTCTGCAAGCATGGAGTCACCATGAAACAGCTTCATGTGTCCCTCTTCTTCTTTCCAAGCATTTTGAACCCTTCTAAGTTTCCTGTTACAGAAAGAGCAGCTGCTTTCTGTTCCTGGTTACACGGTGGTTACATGGTGTACTGGGAGCTATCTAGCATCAATATACACTATTTGTGCTCAGAAACCAGCACATATTTAATAGTGAGATTAAAGAGACTCAGCAAACACCTGAGAAAAAGGAGCTGCTTCCTCATTAATTTTAGAGATAAGGACATGGACAGAAGTTGGAACAAACTTTTTTCATTAGGGAAATGTAACTATGGGGGGCCAGAGGACCATAACTGTTTGTCCAGTTCTGATAGGTTTTAAAGTGCTTGGAGGGTTCTGCACATTAATTTTGGTCATAATGCCCCTTTCTTGAGGGAGATAATCTCTGTGAGAAGGGGACAGTGTGACCCAGAAACAAAGCAGCTCTGGTCTGGAGAGAGCTGGGAGAACATTGTGAGCTCTGGCACCACACTATTTGTGAGTCTTGGCAAGTGAATTCTCTTCTTTGTTTCTGACCAGGCAGGACCAGCCACTGGCACTACTTGTGTTTCCTACTGGATGTTTGTATAGTGTCTGGTACAGAATATCCCAAAGTATAAAATTCCTCAGTGCCATACACCATCCATGCTGTGAGCTATGCCCAACAGTCTGGATGCTGAAAATCCTTAGAAAAAGCAAAATTAGACTGAATTTTTGTCTTCATGTCCTATTTGATACTAGGAAAAATAAGTCAAAAGCCAATGAAATGCCTTTCTACCTGTCTTAGTGGCATTCTGGTATATGTCTTGGGGGGTGTGTGTGTGTGTGTCAGAAAAACCTTTCAGGTTGTTACCTAGTCAGACAAATTTGCAGCCTTCTTCAGTGTAGCATAAGATGGTTTTTGGACTCACTCTTTCATTTTATAAATAATTTTAATCCCCAAATAAAAAATAGCTTATTTCCAGAAGACAAGATTTTCAGAAGAATATTCCTTGCCCAAATGCTGTTGATTGTCTTAATTTGCATTGGAATGGCAAGTTGTCAGTGAACCCCAAACATCCAGAGAACAAGGATTGTTTTTTTATTAATAGGAGATGTCTTTAATTAAAAGTATGGTTATTTTCAGGAAGAAATTGCTTTGAGATATTTAATAAAATTGCAGAACTGCGTCTGGGAGATAATTAGTGAAAGCTGTAAGGCTCGTGTGTCTATGTTAAATGTAAACCATAGCACGTTTTGAAAATGGCTTAGAGTGCTGTGGTGGTGTGTGGAGGCAATCCACAAAGTAGCTGTTGGTCATGAAATGAGACTTCATTTCTTGTCAAAGCTATTTGTAACAAGAGAGGTTTGAGGAACCCCAAAACTTCTTTGCTTAATTAAATCAAAGATTTTTTTAATCCTGGATGCCCACAACCTCCAGTACTCTGTTTTCTCATCATGACATGACCAGATCAGACAGAGGAAGTGTTGCAAACCCCAACAGAAATCCCTACATTAAGTTCCAATCCCTGCTCTTATCTAATCATTGATATTTTCTGCTGTTTCTAAGATGTGGTATTCATTCTGGTGTGTTAAAATCAGAAGTTAATTATAATTACTGTTCCGTCTGCCTCTGCTGGCAGAACAGTTGGTGTCCATGGGGTATGGTTTGTCTTCCACATACAAAGTAGATCTGTATATATATTATGTAATCCTCTTTGGTTTTACTGCCCTGTGGTTTTATCTAGCTTGATTCATTGGCAGCTGATATCAAGAAATGTGCTTGATATAGCTGGCCTGAAACTTTGAACATCATGAACCATGTAATTCTGAAGTAAAACATAAATATTTCTGCAACTTGTGTTGAGGTTTATCATCATTTTAGGTTTCTGGTAGTATTTATACCCCTGCCAGAAATAGTTTATCATCATTGTCTCAGAAGTGAAAATAAATGAAGCGAGGGAAATAATTTGTCTGCAATGTCTCAGCACTGTTGGTTGACTCTATTACTAGAACTCAACAAAATATTTGAATTGGTTTCCACTGGTTTGGTTCAGAATGGAAAAAAAAAATCCTATGTATTTAAGCTGCCACATCTCATTCAAGTTCTTAATTAATCCTTTCAGGTTCTGTAGCTCCCCAGGGAAGCCTCAGTTTATCTTGCTGAGTATTTATAAAATTAGTTAGGTGTGATTTGACCTTTGTTGAAATTCACTTAACAGAAGCTGTCAGAAAGAATTACAGATGTAGATACACAAGAAACTAAGGCAAAGCATTTAATCTTTGTCACTTTGGATCTTTTGCCTTTATCAAAAGCCACAGGTACTTGTTTTTGATTTGTATTGTGTAGTTTATTATAAAAATCAGGCCATATTAAGACATTAAGTTTTATTTAAGCTCTGGAGAGGAAAGATATGGAAGAATGAATTTCAAAAAATCAAAGATGGGATTTTTCCATCCACCCAAATATTGAAATCTAATACCATATTAGTGTGGCAAGAAATCCTAATCCTAAAACTTTGGGACAAAGCAAAAGTTAATCCCTCCCTTAAAGGGGAAGATTCTGAGGTGTTGGATGTATGTAGTAACATAATTCAGAAGCATTCTCAGTGTTGCTTAATTAGGTTGTATATTACCATCTTTCCTGAAAAATCTGATTAATTTGAATGAGGAGGAACTCCAGACCTTAGCATGAGATGCTGAGATAACATTTGTGACTATTTAAGATTGAAGATAGCTGTAAGGACTCCGTTGCTGTGAGATTGATGCCACATAATAGACTTAAAATTTTTTATTAACTTGTTGGGTTAATGGTTGAACTCAATGATCTTTACTGTCTTTTACAAAACATCCTTGGGATACGTAAAAACAGGACGAAGGCTAGTTTTATGGTTATAAAACTAACATAATATAGATTTGTTGGATTGTTTTGGATAAATTAATTTGCAGAAAAATAGTATATGCCTAAAGGATACATTCAGACATACCCTAGGAAATGGATACAACCAATTGTAAATACAGACATAAAGACAGGTTTCTTACTGATGGAATTCAGGGATCCAAGAGGAGGAAAATGGAGGGAACCTTTTTATGTCCTTTGGTGTCATTTTGTTGTCAGATCAGCTCCCTGTAACTCCCTGTAGGAAAAGTCTTTGGGGGGAGGCGAAGTTTCGGTGGGGGCAGCAGTAAGCACAAAGATCTTGATGGGTGATTAGCTTATTGGGGCTCAGCCACTGCCTTCCAGAAGTTCATCCTTTTGTGCTAATACACAGATCCTTAACCTTGGAGTATCTGCTTCCCAGGCAGGGTCTGGTTTTAGATACAATTCAATGGATGCTTATCTTTCTGTTGACTCGGCTGAGTATCTTCTGTTTGCTAGCTGCTTGCATGGTCTCTGCTCCCCATTAGATGTTGCACCGTCCTAATTTCAACCTCGTTAAAATACTTACCTTGTACTAGTGGCCTTTGGAAGGACAAACACAGTCACAAACTTGTTCAAGTTGGAAAGGACCTCTGGGAATCATGAAGGGTCATGCAGAGCAGGTTCCCTGGAACGGCAACTGGGTGGGTTTGGAATCTCCAGAGAAAGGCTCTGTAACATCTCTGGGCAGCCTGTGCCAGGGCTCTGCCATCTTCAATAACTGTTCAAACTGTTGGGCATTTCTCTTTCCATTATAGACTCTTTCCATTTTTATCCACAGTGGGGTGGTGGAGAAAGGAAGGGTGATGTGTGGCAGGATTTCTGCATTACTGGTATGAACCAGATACCCCCAATCAAACTTATTTAACTGTATCTCATAAGAAATATCACAGAAGATGCCGGTTTTCTCAGTTGGGTGTACCAGATGATCCCCAGAAGTCCCTTCCAACCCTCACCAATCTGTTTTTGTGGCCTGGCTTGGTTCCCATGCAAAAGTTAAGAAAGCGTCGCTTTCTTCTTTGGATTGTGTTAGTTTATGCTTCCTCTGAGGTGTGCTGCTGTTGGAATATTCCCTCCCCTGTTCCTCAGCCTCGGTGCCATCTACTCGATAGGATGACAGCTCCAAAATGCAGGAGCTAAAGCAGACTTGGAGCAAGACAGCAAATGATTGCTAAGATAAGGATCTAGAGATATAAGTAGTCTCTGTATACATTTTATGTCTGTTAAATCACTCAACATAGGAAACTTTATTTTTAAATCATTGTTAAATAAGTTTATTTTTTCCCTACTTCGGGATTCTCTGAAGAGAACCTTCTTAAAAGGTTCAAACCACAGCTTGAGGCACAAAGACTCCAAGAATTTTCTGGATAATATTCCTCATTTGTCAAGGTTAGCAAATCATGGCCTAGATGAATGTACCCTTCACTGGCTTAATAACTGGCTGGTTGGCTGTTCCCAGACAGTTGTGATTAATGGGGTGAAATCTAGCTGGTGGCCGCTTGCAAGTGGTGTCCCTCAAGGCTAAGTTTTGGGCCAGTCTTGTTTAATATCTGTATTGATGACCTGGACTTGGGGATTGAGAGCACCCTCAAAAAGTTTGCAGATGACACAAAATGGTGTGGGAGTATTGATCTGCTCGAGTGCAGGAAGGCTCTGCAGGGGGATTTGCACAGGTTGGATCAATGGGCTGAGGCCAATTGTATGAGGGACAATAAGCCCAAGTGCTGAGTCCATTTTGGTCACAACAACCTCAGGCAACACTACAGGCTTGGGGATGAGTGTCTCAAAAATTGCCTATAAGAAAAGGACCTGGGGGTGCTGGTAGACAGCTGGCTTAATATGAGCCAGCAGTGTGCTCACGTGGCCAAGAAGGCTAATAGAATCCTGGCCTGGTTCAGGAATAATGTGATCATCAGGAAAAGGGAAATTATTGTGCCTTTGTACTCAGCTCTTGTGAGACCTCATCTCAAGTACTGCATTCAGTTCTGGTCCCCTTATAGGAAAGACATTGAAATGCTTGAACAGGTCCAGAGGAGAGCTACCAAACTCATGAGGAGTTTAGAGAACAAGTGTGAGGAGAAGCTGAGAGAGCTGGGCATGTTTAGTTTGGAGAAGAGGCTGAGGAGAGACCTCATTGCCCTCTACAACTACCTGAAGGGAGATTGTAGAGAGGTGGGTGTTGGCTTCTTCTTGGTGACTAGCAACAGAATGAGGACAAATGGTCTGAAGTTGAGGCAGAGGAGAGGTTTAGATTAGAGATTAGAATGAAATAGGCAGAGAAGAGTGGTGAGGCACTGGAATGGCCTTCCCAGGGAGGTGGTTGAGTCACCATCCCTGGAGGTATTTAAGAAGCGTGTAGCCATGGTGCTTTGTGACATGCTATAGTGGCAGGCATGGAGGGGTTATTTTGTGTTTTTCAATCTCTGTGGTGTTTAGATTTTTTTGTTGGTGTGGGTATGGTTGGACTTGGTGGTCCTTTCCAACCATGTTGATTCTGTGATACTAAAGAAGTTTCAAAATTGAGGACAAATCCTACCATTTTATTTGGCCTTTTTAGTGTTTCTCACTGTGTTTCTGATGGCCAGAGGCTGGAGACCCTCTTTCCTTCTGTTCTGGTGCTCTGCATCAGGAGCTGAGCTGAGGTTCTGTATCTCAGTGGGGTTCCTATGCTTTTTCTGGCTGGGATTGGGGACTTTGAGCTGTGTGAAGGAGATCTGAAGAACTTCAGAATGGGCTGCTATGTGACCTGTTCTTTTCATCCTTTTTGGTTTGATCTTAGTAAGGTTTTTCAGTCTTAGGCCTTAATTAGAGAAGGGCAGGGTGGAAGGAGATTGTGAGAGATCTGCTGGGCTTGTCACAGCCTGGAAATAAGGTTTGGAAGATTATTTCCTTGCGAGTGGGACAGCAGGTGGAGCTGTTTATTGCACACTGAAACCCACTCCTTATAAAATAAAAATTGCTGCATGTGACTCTTCTGGTTTTCTGCCTTCTAAGATTACAGATATTTGCAGTTATAGCCTCTATATTTCTAATATGATAAACTTTATTGTCTTAGAATCATTTAGGATTGGCTATTTCATAGTGGTAGGGTTGTTAATTCACCTTTTTTGTTTGCTTGCCCTTTATAAATGAATTTTAAACAGAATCCTTTGGAGAAACATGTAGGAACCAATATTCTCAGCACTTCTGTTTTGCAATAGCAATGGAAGTTGCACATAATCAGGTAGATCCAAGGAGATAAATCGTGGCAGAGAGTTTTCTTAGAGAATTTGTACCACTTGTAAAGGTCCCCATCTCCTTCCCTGCTTGAGGAGCTGCTGGGAGCACTTTAGGTTTGTTCGAAGTTTTCTAGAAGAGCATTCTCCATCCGTTCTGGAGGTAAAATCTCCTGTAGCATTACAATACATCTGTCCAAACTGGAAGGGGTTGGCTTGATGGAAACTGATACTGTAACTGACTTTACATTGAATATTTGACAATTAAATTACATGTTATGTTGCCTGTTTGCAAGCTCACAAAGCAGAATGAACCTCACTGACTTAAGTCAGAGAATACATGGTCTAATGCATATTCTTGCTGTTTTCTTCTTCTGTTACTGCAAGCAAATAAAATGGCAATTGCAGCATCTTTTTACCAAGTTGTGCTTAATAATAACCTTTGATAGAAATGAACCTCTTTCGTCTACAAGACTTCTTTCTGCTGTTGTCAGGTGAGAAAATTTATAAAGTCAGCCCCTAATTTAATTTTCCGCAGCAAGTAATGTAGCAGAACATTGCAGTACACAATCAAGAGCAGAAGAAAGTATTACTTGGCAGTCTTTATTTTCTTGGTGGCATACAGGACCTCAGCTAATAAGGTTTATTAGGGAAATAATCAGATTTGCAGGGGAAATAATAAACAATAAACAGTGGTACGTCATTTGCAGAACCCCTGGGGAGTCTTGCTTAGTTAATTGTATGCTCAGGAAAACTATTCTTGGAAACCAGAGTGATCTGCTTTTTCAATATTGCATAACTGCAGGCTGAAGTCAGGAATCTGAAGCTTCAAAAAAAATGATAAAATAGCAGCAGCAGCTCTGCAGCTCATTTTAAACAATCTGAAATTGCCTAATGACTTCTGAAGTGAATTACTCAGTAATGAAAAAAGTAGCAGCCTATCCTTCATTATTGCTATTATTCATCTTATCATCAACTCTGGAAGTCTTCAGGATGATCTGTGAATGCAGGGATATATTTTATTCCTCCTGTGTAGGTGATGGTGCCCAGCTGTAAGTCACTGATAGCAGATTACTTATTGCTGAAATGCTTTCTGGCGTTTTGTTGGAGTATGATTATTTCAATCTAAAAGAAGTTTCCTGCAGGCAGATCCCCTTTGATTGTGCAAATCAGAGCAAAACATTTGGCCACAGCTTGTGTAGTTTTTACGTTTAGGAAAAAACAAATAGAGCTGCTTTAAGGAGGAAGCTTTGGAAAACATGTTTAGAATGCACCCAATTCAGTCACGTCCACTGTATTTGCAGAAAGGAGGGAATGATGCTTTGGAGGTGTAAATTGTCTCACTGGTATCAATTCAGGTTGATGTTGTTAGTGTTAACTGAGTTTTTGGTTCTCAAACTGTGTAGGGAAGGAGAGAAAGTAGCCAGTTCACTGTGATTTTGGTTTCTTTCCACAGGTAACAAATGATAGGGCAAGAGTGAATGACCTCAGGTTGCACTGGGAAAGGTTTAGATTGGACATTAGGAAAAACTTATCCATAGAAAGGGTCATCAGGCCTTGGAACAGGCTGCCCAGGGAGGTGGTTGCATCACCACTCCTGGATGTGTTTGAAAGTCCTGTAGATGTGGAGGTTAAGGACATGGTATAGTGGTGGCCTTGGAACAATTGGATTACTGGTTGATCGATGATCATAAAAGACTTTTCCAACACAACCAGTTCTGTGATTCTGTTCCCAAGCTGACTTTGTGTAGGATTATGTGCCATGAGTCTGCCACCCAAAACACTGATGAAAATTAGTAATACATCGATGATGCAAATTGCTGCAAATGAATTAATACAAGCCTCTGTGTGCCAGTGGACTCTAAATAGGCAGCTGTTTGTTCTGGAATTTATAGTTTGATAAATAGTTCTTTGACAGGGTTGGTAACAGATGCCTTGTGTATCCTCTGAGTGTTCCTTGCTGTCTTTGTGTTTTTAAGCAAGCAGTGAAATGCATGCACTTGAAAAAAAAAATGAAATCCGGTGTGAGAACCATTCACACAGCAGTTCTCTCTTCTGCTGGTCCTTGCTATTTAGTTATGTTTTTCCATAATAGCTGAGGCCCATCAGTTGTGACTGAAGTGATGTAAATAAATCCTGTCAGTTGTGGTCTCACTCTTCTGTCCTTTCTCCAAAATGGAAGATTTTTGTGAACAAGTGTCTTTTTTTGTAGCTTGTTTTATTTGTATGTGTATTGCTTTTATATGTACAAACCTGTGTATACGTTGTGTTCTCTCACAATTTTGGAAGCAAGTGTTGTGGACCACTTTAATTTCCTTACACTGTTGCCGTCTGAATGCAACATGTTCTAATGTGCTATGTCTTAACTGGTCAATTACCGACCAGGACCAATTACGACATGTATACATCAATATGATGAGCAGTAAAATGGTGTTTATTTCCACGTGGCGTGCACTTATATACCTACTCTACTTCATCTACGCCCCTTAGCTAAGCATCAGTCAGAGCAGGGGAGGTCATACCACTTCACATCCCGTATCCCCGACAAACGCCTACTACAACATTACACCATGGTTACAGTTGTCTTGCACCAAACTGTTTGACCATCTATAAGACAGAGCCTGAGACTTTCACATGTGGGAGGCCTTGAACTTCAACTTGTATTGTACCTCCTGAATTCCAGTGCCACAAACTTTCTCGGTGTATCGAGGTAGAATCTCAAGTGCATATGAGGTTTTCTCAGTATTGCTGGGAATAAATCAGAACCAGCTTTTCCCTTAGACTCGCACAAAACAGATTGAGTTGCCCTCAGCATTGGGTAGCACTTGGACTTCACAGGTCTGTCTGACAAGGAAAGAGTTTGGAGATCAGCCTCTTGGCTTAGCTGACAAGCCCTGTTACCAATCCCTGTTACCATTTAACTTCAGATAGAAACTAGAAAAGTCTTTTGGTGGGTAGCACCTGAAGTTTGTTCTTTGTGCATCACTTTCTCCAATGGAAATGAAGTTTTTTTCTGTCATTCTCTCTCACTGACAGCCTACCTGACCCTATCCTATGGACTTTTGGCCAATTTTAGCCCTATTTAACAGTGAAGTGACTGCCTTTAGTAATACTAAGGTTCTACCACTGTAATGAATATTGGCAACCAAGTAGAAGGGAGAGATGTAATTAATGCTTGTGCTGATGAAAATATAGTGTGTGCTCTGGTTTTTCAAGGTATGGAGGATTTTAGCTCTGTTATGAAGGAAGCTGCCTTGGTTTATATTATACAAGCATTAACATAGGGAAAAAAATCTCATCTGGAAAAAAATAATCTGAAAAGAGCATTTAATTGAAGCTGTAAAACATGTTTTTGTCCTTGGGTTTAAGATGGCTCAACCTTTAGATCAGGGACAAACAGCACAAACAGGTGCTGCTCTGAAGTTTAAGGTTTGTGAAAGGCGCATCTTAAGAGTATGGTTGAACACAATGTGTGCTCAAGTTCAAAAAAGTATGTTTCAGATCACCTTAACGGACTTTTCAATTTGAGGTTTATACTTGACCTGTCAGACTTTCATAAAATAGGTTGGGTTTAGTTTTGAGTTATGAATCCAAGGCTGAAATGGCAAGTAAGATGCTGTAAAGCCCAATAATGGTTTGGCTCATAATACTGCTTCTAGATGAGCTTGGTTAATTCTCTCGTAAGTATGCAATAATAATAATAACAACAAGATATTTAAGGATTAACTTAAGTGTATGCCAGCACGCTGTGACTCTTGTCTTTCTGCAGTTTAATCTGCTGACATCTTTAAATTTTGATGGGACTTTGTATTACTTATCAAGAGGTTCTTACCAGCAATTGTTTATAGTAAGACAGAGCCACCATTAATTCTGAGAAATGGAAAGAATGAATATATGCTGTTCTGTTAACTTTTATTTAATGTATTTTCCATGAATCCTGATCTATTTTTCTCTTGTTCTTGTATATTCTAGATGCACGTGACAGAGACTGTATGATGAGCTTGCAGGCTTGTCTACCTACACAAATGGTTGTTTTTCTAATGACTCTTACATGGAGTATGTTGTCTAGCTTGCAAAGCATCAAAAAGCACTTTGAGATGGGATGTAGCAAACTACTGAATATCACAAACAGACAATTTAGTTTAAAATTTCTTTTTAATAAATGAGCTTTTTTTGCCTGAATTCAGAAAAAAATGAGGGATCTGCAAACATTTTTACAAGTAGTTGGCTTAGTGGTCCAAACTAATAAAACACTCAGATTTCTCTGACATGGAAAATGTGATTAACCTTCCCTTTTAGTGTTAGAATGTGAGTTTCTGGCATTTACTTCATGCCTGCAAGTTACTTGAAGAAGATATACAAGAGGAGAAAGTAAAAGGGGAGATTCCCCATTGAAACTGAGTTTTGTCCTCTTGCTTTTTGTTCCAGTGAAATGAAGCAAAAGTTAGATGAAGAAGGCAACAAGTGCAGCATCCTCTCCAAGCAGCAGAAGTTCAATGAGCACTGCTGCATTCGCTGCTGCTCCCCTTTCACCTTCCTTATCAACAGCAAGAGGCAGTGCCAGGACTGCAAGTACAACATCTGCAAGAATTGCAGTTCCTACCAGAAGAAGGAAAAGGCTTGGATTTGTAGTGTCTGCCAGCAAGCAAGGTAAAGGTTCAGCAACCTACATAATGCAGACGTGAGCTTTTTTTTGTATTTGTCAGTATTTAATGCTTGCAGGGAAGGACATGAATTCCCTATTTATGTGGAATGACTCTCGAGATGTGGCCTGGGGGGTTCTTTTGTTCCAAGTGTGCTTGTATTCTTCAGGCTTGGAAAACTGGAGTGATGGATTAGCAAGCAGTAATGGAACTTAGCTTGAACAGGTCTGGGACATCCCAAAATTCCAGGGTTACTAATGGAACCTCAGTACAAATGGTAGTACCAAATCCCCCTGTTGGGTGGGAAGTTGAAGGAAGGGTATTGGTGAATGGATAATCCAGCTGTGACTCTAGTTTGGAGTTTGTTTCTATTTGCCAGCTCATTGTGGGGATGCTTGGGCTTACTTCTGCAAATAACCAGTGAAAATAGGAGGGCAACCTGTTATTATCCTTCACATCTGTTAAGAAGATGCTGCCAGCTTTTGTTCGCAAAGGGTATCAGAGATTTATTCTCACACTTTGGAGACCAACAAAGCCACAATATTTAAAGACAAAAATCAGAAAAACAAAACAAATCATCAGCAAACGAGCTGATTGGTGGTTGACGACTGTGATAATCTGTTGTTTGCATTGCAGGGCAGTTTCCAAAAGCTGCTGTAGCTGCAGCAGTGCAGGCCAGATCAGGGCATTTTTCCTCAGCCAAGAAGGATACATGAAATAAGTAATGGAATTGTATAGTGGTTTGGGTGGGAAGGGACCCTTTAAGGTCATCCAGTCCGATCCCACTGTGTTTTACCTTGGAAAGCTTCTTTTCCTCCAGCGAGGAGGCAGAACAACAGAATTATCCCCTCCAGCAACACAATGAGCTGTGCAGTGAGTGCCTTTTTTTTTCTACTTTGGTCATTCAACCATTTCTTATTACACCTCTTTTGCTTCTGAGCTCACCCAGACAGGCAGCTGGATTGGTAGATACTGATGAACTGCACTTAAAAATAGCTTTTGCTGACTTCATTAAAAAAAAAAATCTCAGAAGAATTGAATTTCAGAAGAAAAAAATCTGTAGCTGTTTTATAATAAAAGCTTTTTCTGGCCTATGAAGTAGCTGCGCAGCTCTCAGAGTTACCCAACCGTAACTCAGTTATTAACATTCTCTTTGAGACTCAATGATTTTTCAGTGACTAAATTTACTATCTAAATGTACTACTCGTCAGTTTATTGGTTGGACATAGAAACTGATGTTGGGGAAACAGGGAGTGGCATTTCTCTGCGACTGCTGAATTGGTTTGATGGGGTCTCTTTTTGTTTGGACTCAATGATCTAAAGGTCTTTTCTAACCTAAATGATTTTATGATTCTGTTTCTTTTAGGAGACATGGTGAGTTCCTGTTGTGTTCTCAGTGACATATCCCTCAGATGGAGCATGAACTGTACTCTCCTGCCCCTTACCAACCCTTCTTTGATGTCTCTTATTTTTTTCTTTAATGAAGCATCAGAAGTTGTGGAGGTAGTTCTCAGTTTAGCTGCTGTTTCTCTGCACATCTTACAGCACAATAGTGGACTAGAAATAGTTCAGGAGGACTTTTATCAGGTTGTTCTACTCTTTTTTTACTCCCCTTCCTCTAAGTTTTTAATTCTACACTGAGTTAATATTAGAGTTAATATAGAGTCAATTTTATCTTTCTCTGCTGTGCAGAAAGAGCTTAGACAAAGTGAAAAGTACAAAAATAGTTCAGAATTCCTATAACAATCTGTTTGTGCTCTGGAACAGTGCTCAAGTAGTCCAGAGATTTATTTCTAGGATGTCTTTAGAATATGTCAAACAGTTCTCAAGTCAGAGGTTGTTGAACATTGTCAGCATAAATTGCACTGTAAAGATGGGTCACCTCATGCATTAGAGCTTGAGACTCTATTAGATGCATTATTTGGAAGATATAATTTGTTTTAAGAATTTATGCATAGGCTGATAAAGTTTCTTTATGATGTAGGGATTGGAAGCAATGACTTGGGGATGTTTAAAACCTTTTTGGAAAGCAGTGTCTGGAGTAAACATCCCTTGGGTTTGGGTTTTAAACCCTTCTGGGAGCTGTACACTATTTCTAATTGTCTTCTTCCAAAAGGGTGGCATCAATTTTTGCAGGTTGGAAGTACTTCCGGGTAGATTCCTGCTCCAAGGTGATCCTCACACTGAAGAAAATCTGTGCTGTTGAGTGACCCTAGTGGAGTTACATGTTCCGTTGAAGCTGGCTTTCATCTTTTAAGGCAGAGATCTGTGGTAACATTTAGCAGAGAGATTAGAAGATTCAGCTCAGTGTATAATGTTAGTGCTCAGAAATGTCTTCCCAGCAATATCTCTGTAGATCTTGAGAGGATCTGGAGAACCTTCCTTCAGTTCCCCAGTTTTCCAGATGTAGCGCATGTTATCCCAAAGCTTTTTGGTTTAGATTTATCTCTAGATGCTGTTATTAACATTCTAGTTTATTTTTCTCTTGTATATGTATCTCCCCTGTTTTAACTTCTACTAAAACAGTGTAGCCATTAAATTGCCTATATTTGCAGTTTTTCTAAACCAATCATATTTTACTTTGGGACTGTAGGAGGAGCACGCAGTCCCCGCCAAAATAAGGCACATGAACATCTGGGCTGGCGATCTCAGTTTCTTATGACCATTGTGGGTGAATTCTCTTTATTCTTGGTTCCTACTGTCTGCATGTCAAAAGATTTCTGATTCTGTTGTGAGTGGGAGCATGGACATCTAATTCTGTCCTGCCTGCACATCCATCTGCTGTGTGATTCTCTGAGTTCTCCAAACACTAGCTTAGATGATGTGAGTCCATCACTTGGTGGCCTCTTACTTATCTCCCTGGGGCCAGACTGTGAATAAGTTAGCATCAGCTTTCTTGGTAATGTTCCTTTGCCCATGACAATGACTAAGAGGCAGAGACTTGTGCTTCTCCCTTTCTCTTTAATGATGGTAACTAGTCTAAAACCACAGCCCTGCTGCATATGCCTAGACATTGTGTAGTCAAAGTGTGCTAGAAGAACCTGCTCTGGTTGAACTAGATGGTCTCCAGATCAACCTTTCAACCATACCATTCTGTGATACTGTCAAAGTGTGTCCTGAGTGGCTCCAAGTGAATCCCATAGGTTCTTACTGGAATATGAAAACAAATGAGTATTAGATGAATTAGATATGCATTAGATTCTTTCAATCTACATCAGAGCGAGACTGTGTTGCCTAGTAGTACTGTTGCCTTTTACATGAACACTAATGTCAAAATAGAGCAAATGTGAAAATTGCACCAGGAAAAAAAATCTAGGACACATCTCTTTTGCTTAGCTGATGCAAGTCTTACGATAAAACTCTTTACAATCTCTCCAGGGAAATAAAAACCCACCAGAGTTTTAGCTGACATGTGCCTGTTGTCTTCACCAGACCCATATGGGTCTTACTCTGCTTTAAGTCCTCTGAATGATCCTGTTCATATTGTACTTATGGGATTTACTAATTTTATGTAATTAGCAGTGAAAATTGCTTTTCTCAGCCAACTTACAGAAATTGTTGATTCCTTCCAAAAACGTTTGCTGCACTCAGTTGTCTTCCTCTTCCTTTTTTTACCACTTTCTCTGTGATTTGTGTCCTGTCTCTTGATGTACACCTCCTTACCTTGGTTTAGAATCACAGTGGATCCCCATTACCATATCCTTTTGCTTTCAACACCCAGAAGAAGAGTAAAGGTGGTAGATTGGGTTTTGCCCAAGAGACAGGAAGAGTTTTTGGTCTATCGAGTTGCTCCTTAGCTGGAGGACAAGAGGCTGTGCAAACTGGTTGCTTTGGCAGGCTGATCTCTGCTGGGTTGATTTTGTTTTGCTACCCTGATCTGTCTTAATTTTCAGAAGTATGCGCTATGAAGATTTTCAGTTCTGCCAGACAGAGTAAAGCTGTACATGCATAACACACAGCAGCCTGCAACACTGCACTCAGATTCAAGAACAGGGCCTAAAAATGGAATTAGTGGAGAGCAGGAACAAAGAGAGGTCTATTAAGAGAGCTAAATGCAAGTACTAATTAAACCATCTTTTCTAGCTGTAAGTACCCTCAGAAGTGAACATGCAACTCAGTGACTGGAGGACTAATCTGTGTTTTAGGAGCTCTGGATTCTGGTTTTAGCCATTCGCCTGTTTGTCATGTGACCTTGGGGATGTTTCCATGTCTTAAGGTTTCTGCATGTGTGGAAAAGACGAAAATGATGCTGAATTCATGGAGGTTGCCAGCTGAAAAGTTAAATTCTGTGGTTGTGATGTGCTCAGTGTTATTGATGGGCTGTTATTTCAGGAGCTTTGCTGCATTCAGTGTGGTTCAGGCCTTTACTCTGTGTGATGCATTAGCACAGAAAGGTTTTTGGATTCCTAAGACATTATCAAATTGTTTCCCCAGCAGGAATAAATCTTATGCAAAATCTGTGCAATAATATTGGGGCTGCTGGATTTGTAGGAGAGGAATACAAAGGGCTGCAACAGTTTTTCCACTGGCACAGGCTGCCCAGAGAGATGGTGGAGTCTCCTGTGGAGACATTCCAAACCCACCTGGCCATGTTCCTGCAGCATCTGCTCTAGCAGGCAGGTTGGACTATCATACCTCCAGAGATCCCTTCCAACTCCCACCAGTTTGTGATCCTGCGACTGATTTTGTCTTTAAGTTTGGCAAAAGCTGAGGGACTTTCAGTAAAGGTGACAAGTTAAAAAAATGATATACAGGATTCTTCAGGAGTGGGCACTTCAGTGGCAAACAAGTGCATCTCCTCTCAGAGTACCCTATGTTGGCTACTTATACCTGTATCATCTACTTCTCTGTCACTATAAGCTGTATTTAAAGACTATTTTCGACAAGTCATTCAGAATTCTGTTTTGCCAAACTGTATTATTTTTATCCCAATTCCTATGGATCGAAGACCTACTGTGCCTCCTCAGTGCTTTTTCACCCCCAAAAGATTTATCCTGTTAACTGTGAACGCGTGTCCTAGAAGCATTATAAACGCTGTGGATAGCATGGGATAGGTATTGGTGATAAAACTGGAAGTCCTCCAGCCAATGGCAATAACAAATGTCTTTCCTCTAGTTAATGCCATCAGGAACAGCAACCTCTTAAAAAATTCTTGTGTTACCAAAGAATTTAAAGTAATTTAATTTGTAAAAAGCTTAACCACATTGATAACTAATTCCCTCTGTTCTCTCACTCTTCAGACGTACCTCTCACTTGAAACATTTTGTGTCTCTGTTTCATGTTGGAATATCTTTATTTTTCTGGCAGAAATGGCTTCAGATGGAATTTTGTTGTAGTGCCTTAATAAAAGCTGCCTAAAATCAGAAACCTTTTTAATTACAGAAGTTGTGAACTATTTGAAAGTACTTCTGGAAGGTAATTAGTGAGAAGTGATAGAGTTGTTCCTTTGGTTAAGAAATACGTACTTTTTTCCATGGTCTGTCACACTCTGAGGTTAGAAGGGTAATAAAGACATGTGGTTCACATTGTCTTCAGGTTGCTGGTGACAGATTTCTTACATTTTCATGTTTTTTCCTGTCTGTTCAGTGCAGTAGCTTGTAGAATAGAGCCTGAAATGTGGGACCTTGAAACTGAAACTTATCTCTTCTGCTTCAGAAATCCTGAGCCATCTGGTTTTAGGGGAATGTAGTTCTGTTACATGTTTAATTAAAAAAAGCTCAAACCCACACTGCAACTGATGTTTTTCAGCCTGTGGCTCCGTGACCTGGGTCAAAATGCCATCTAGTGTGCTGCTTGTAGGATCAAAGCATGGTTGTAGTTTGAAAAATTAGTCATGTAGCATGTCACCGTAATTCCCGGTTGGCAGTGAAGCAGTCCAGAATTTCATAAAGGATTAGTAACACCGAAGGGGAATGTTCAGGATCTGGAACAACACTTTCAGCCTATCATTTGCTGATGGTTTGACAGATACTAGCCTCAAACAACCACACACGACGGTGTTCCAGATGTGATTCATTTATCGTGTGTGGTAGGGTTGTGGCAGCTCTCTGAGGCTGGAGCAACTGGGGCTCCAACAGTAGGCACCTCTCCGATAAAGTTGATCTAAGGTGAAACAGAGCAGCTCTTGTCCTGAGTGGCTAGAGTATGTCTGGAAAAGGACAACAGCGCTATGGAAAGGTCTGGAGCACAATGTGTGCTGAAAAGCAACAGAGGGAGTTTATCCTGGTGGAAAAAAGATTCTCAGGAGAGACATTCTTGCTCTCCACAACAGCCTGACAGAAGGTTGTAGTGAGGTAGGGGTTGGTTTCTTCTCCTGTGATGAGAGGAAATGGCCTTAAGTTATTCTAGGTAAGGTTTAGATTGTCCATGGGGAACAATTTCTCCCACAGAAAGGCCATCCAAGCCTGGCCCAGGCTGCTCACGGTAGTGATGGAGCCCTCATGTCTGGAGGGACTGTAAAGTCATGGAGATGTGGTGTGAGGGACATGGGTTAGTGGGGACCTGGCAGTGCTGAGGAAACAGTTGGACTTGAGTTTCTTAAAGGGCTTTTCCAACCCAAACTATTCTGTGGTTCTCAGCAGGTTGTGTGAGATTGGCAAGGCAGCACCATTGGAAGCTGAGCCAGCATGGTGGGAGTTAGTGGATGTAGGATGAAGCTAGACTTTCACATATGTCTGCTCCATAGGGTGATCTCTGGCAGTGAGGACAGGGAACGTTTCAGAACAACCAGTATGCAGTTTAGCCGTTACACGGGCTTTGTTGACTCTTATGATAAGGTTCTGATTCTTCCTTTTCAAAAGGCACATTACAAAGTTGCTGCCTCAGCATTACTTAAGCTCAAAAGCATTAGTTGTCAGACTTACATTATAAAACAGAAAGGGAATGTGGGCAATCTCATTGGCAGTTGGAATTGTGCTGAGTCTCCTGAGCTGTCTGATATCTGCACCCTTTTCATTTGGATTATAAAGGCATCAGCATGGCTTCAAAAAGGGTTAGTTACTTTCCTGGGTGATGGTTGATGCCACAGGTTTCAAATGTCTTTGGATGGCTGATGAAGGGTAGGAGAACTCAAAACAGGGCTTACTGTGTGTTGAAAAGTAGAAAATTAATACTCAGGTCAAGGTATTATGCAACAGATAGACAGAAGGACTTGCAGACACTTACTCTTTTTATAGTACATGGAGGAAGAAATTTTTTTTCTATTTGTAGATGACAGAATTCATCAGGTGAGGAAGTAGGAGGAGGACCTGGATTCTGCTGCCTACTCATAACTCACCATCTGGTACTGAGGAGGTCACCCTGCCTTTCCCTGTTTTGCTCCATTATGAGAGAGACATAATCCCTACCTTGATAACGAACTGTATGTGATTATTTTTTTTTTGTACTTGAGTTCATACAGACCTGAAGTGTCTGAATAAAAACTGTGGATGTGACAGACTCCATATGGGAAACTGAGAGTTTTGAAAGCTCCAAGCTCTGGTAATCTTCACTGTGTCTTAATGAGGAACTATGGAATAGGCTCTGGTTAACTAGACATTTTAAAGCTTCTCTCCTTCTGAAACTTTTGCAAGGACTGGTCCAGAACCTTATCTATCAGAAGTAGGGTATCACTAGTCTAGTTTTCTGTCTTAGGTCTTAGTCCTGTTCTTAGCCAGAATATTTGTTTGAGGAATGGCTTTCCAAGGCAGAAGAGTATAAATTACTGTATTTTGGTGAAGGTTGGGTCAACCACAGTGGTAGGTCTGCATGCAAAAGAGCATCAAGATGGGTCAGTAATTTCTTCTCTATGTTCTATACCACTGAAAAATGCCAGAATGGTCGTGGCATACAGCTGGTGTTTTTGCCATCAAATGAAAAAACTCCACCTCATAAACCTTTAAGCATCATTCTTTACATTTATCTGCCCAAGTAAAATCTTGAGGAGAAACTCTGGCAAATTTTTGTGTCTGATAGCATAACAGATGGGGAATCTTGATCAAGAAAAAAAAAATTAAAGCCTTGCCTTTGGTGAAGGAAAACACTTCCTCCATAGGAGCTGTCTCTGGAAAGTACATCTCATGGGTTTAATAATTACTTTAATAGTGAGGCAGCAATCTAATAAACCAGGTGCATTATCACCCATCCTCTTTAATAGACTGGTCAGGATCAGGTGGAATTGGACAGCTGATACAATAAACTCTAAATAAATTCTCCTCTAACAAGATTTTTCACAAATGGCCTGCTTTACTGAGAGGGAATTTCTTAAATGATAGCAAATCTTGTTCATGGAATCAGCTGCGGATGTATGAACACAGCACCTCTGGGGACCAGCACATGAAGATTGCAAAGAAGATGCATCTGGGGAACCTGAGGCAGGAAGAAGAGCTTGACATAAATGAGAACTGGGGTTCTGTAAGTTCTTCCCTTTAGCAGGGATATACCCAAAGTGTTTTTTCCTGTAGCCAGTGAATAATGCCCTTGATCTGGATTAGCCTGTAGAGTTGTTACACGAGCTGGGGAATAAGCTGTATAGACAGAACCTCCTAAATTACATTATTTGTGTTTTGCAAGAAAAAAACCCAGTATCTGGTGGGAAGGATCTTCTGAAGAGAGTGGTTTTAACTGGGACCCTACTATTTGTGATTTCCTTGGTAGTGGGAATTTATGCCTTACCGTGCTGTTGTGAAGATCTTTCACTAAAAATGTCTTTTTCTTGCAAATGTGGGGAGAGCTGGGGTGGGGAACCACATGCCAAAGAACTTCATTGCTTCTCTGTGATGAGACTTCTAATCCCATCAGAACAGCAACATATTGGTTTCTTGGCTTCCTCTCTCACCATTTGACATATATATATATAAGAGGGGTAGGAAATCCTCTCCTTTCCTCATGTAAAATGATGGGGTTTTGCTAGTGCAGCACCTTCCTAGATAGAGTAAAACATTCTTGGTCTCCAGAACCTCTGCAGCAAACCTCCTTTTCCACACAAACCTTACAGGGGATGTTCTGCTTTTAATTCTTGCTGAGTAACGTTTCCAGATGCTTCTACAGATTCATCTCTGATCTCAACACCACCCTCAGAATAAATGTGGTAGACAGTCTGCAGAAAGTAAAATGATTCTGCCCTTTTCCTTACTGTTGGGATTTATTAAGAAGATTAGGCATAAAAGCAGCTGTCTTACTAAATCCTAATAATTAAAAAAACCTGCAGTGTCATGGGATATTGCCAGAGGTTTAAAATAAATTAATATTGATGTCAGCTTGCATTTAAATGGACTTTGGGATTTTTTTTTCCTGTGACAGGGACCTCTGCCATCCTGCTTTTTTTTTGTTTTTAATTCTGTGTAGGTCTGCAGTAGAAAATTTTTTTTTTCAAGAGATAATGAGCTCCACCTCTGTATATACAAGCTACTTGGCATTATTACATGAAGGACGCAAGAAATGCTAATCGGGAATATTTAAGAACTTCTCAGTGGAGCTGTCGAAGGGAGGAAAAACTCACCTTGAAAGTGAGGCTGTCTTGCAGGGTCAGCACACAGATGGCTGATAGGGTGGTGTTACTGGGTTAGTTACTTGCTATTGCTGCTGAGATTCATAAATGCATTTAGGGTGTGTGTGAAATAAATATTCTGAAAATTTTATAAGTATCTTGATTGCTTTGAGTGGAATTAATGTAAAACTATTCTCCATCTGTGATACACTCTAGTGACAAAACAGAGCAGACCATTTATGTTCTCATTTTGCTCAGCCATTGTATTTTAAATAGATTTATTTTAAAAAATACTTTACTCATGGAAGGCTAGAGGGGGTAAGTTCTCCTTTCCAAAGAAGACACGACTTGAAACTCTCCCTGCTCTGTTCAGTAGCTGTGACTGTGAGAGATGCTAAGTTGATGTTTTGGTTTGGTGGTTTTGGAGCAACAGACTCTTATTACTACAACAATGGTTTGAAATAGACATATAAGAAGTGAAAGCCAAGTGTTGAAATTCTAACAGGTAAAAAAACTACAACATTTTGAGAGAGAATTTTGTCAGTTCATTTCTTAGTTAGAAATACTAAGAACTCCAGCTTGCAAACAGAGGTCCAGGTACTGACAAAACCAAAGGAAAAGACAAAGGTGACCCAGACTCTCAGAGCATTCGCTTGCTTTATGCTTTTGTGCTTACACTGAGTACCTGCTATTTCCATCTTGAGCTTTTTTCCTGGAGACCTTCCATTTGCTTTTGGTGTCAGACATTTCCATGGTAACATTTCACTTTTTCTGGTTTTTCCCTTTTGCTGCCTTCACCTTGAAATAGAAGAGTCGGTGATTATTGGGAAATGATGCACTTCAGGTCACTTGTGGTGGTCCTGAATATTTTTAGCAACATTTTGTTTTATCAGTTAATATAGTAGATTTAGTCTTTGTGTCAATAATGATGGAATTGTCTTTTTTGTAAAACATTTTTGCTTTTCCATTCCTTAAAAATATTTTAATGGTCTGTAGAAGCTTGATGGCAAAAAAAAATTAACTGTGGCCGGTTAAGTACAATCGAATGCTCTACATGACTTCTCTAACTCAGATACGTCCACTATAGGCTTATATTTTCTTTTTTCATTTTAATTTCAGTTTTTTGCATTAAATTTCTTGCTGGTTTGTCCAAAGCACATCCATGACCCCACTGAAGAAAAGGACTGTTCAGAGAGTAAAGCACTTGCTTTGCCTGTTTCATAAGCTGGGAGTAATGTGGTCAATAAACCAAAAATCCCTGTTTCTCATCTGTAAAGCAATGGGTCAAAATATGTTTTAATGCTGGTGTGAAGGGTTTTTTTCATGTTGGAAATGAGTTTATGTAATCTTGGAGCTTTCTAATATAAAGATTTAAGTTCCCAACTGTCCTGTAGGTTGTTCTTTCTTTTGCCAGACTGCAGGAGGTATCTCCTCAGACTTATGGTTTTTATGGTCAGGCATGGTGTGTCCTGAATGTGATCTGGCAGTGCTGATGTGCAGTAGTGAATTCTAGCGCTGTTTTCCCAGAATGGCTGCGGTTGGAAAAGACCTTCAAGATCATTGAATCCAACCAGCAACCTAACTGCTTCCCTTCAGGTCTGGAGGGTTTCTTGCATCCTTTCTCCCAGCCCCCTGTGAAAGTTTACTTTAGATTTATAACCTTAATGAACACAGTGCTGAGAGTCATTCCAGCAGGGATTAAGAATGTGGCTTCTCTTGTCACTTCAAGCCAGGCTAAACTATGGATCCTTTTACTGCTCCAGATGATCAATTAAGTGTTAACCATTAAGTGAAAAATCTTGTCATGGGAGAGTGGCCTTTTCTGACTTTAAAGGTGACATTGCAGACAGGGGTGTTGAAGTTTTAATTAAAAGTACTGCCAACATCTCTGGAAACTTTGTTGTCTGGGTTATCTGTTGTAATCATCTCTTTCACAGGAAGTTTTAATCAAAGAGAGTTGGATCAATACTACCCCAATGTGAAAAATCTAATAACAGGATTACTTTGTTTCATGTTTTAGTGTTGTTATGTAATAATTGGAAATAAGATTTGGTACATATATTTTATACATACATACATATATATATATATATATAGGATGACTATGAGCCAGCAATGTGCTCTTGTGGCCATGAGGACCAACAGCATCCTGGGGTGCATCAGAAGGGGGATGGTTAGCAGATCAAGTAAGGTTCTTCTCCCCCTCTACTATGCACTAGGGATA
>VZRI01010697.1:811-19982 GCA_013397515.1 Upupa epops | reverse complement strand
GCAGGGGGATTGAACTAGATGGTCTTTTGATGTCCCTTCTGATCCCTAAGGATTCTGTGATTCCATTTTAAAATGTTCGTTGTGCAACCTCTTGATTATTCTGGAACCACTGGTTTTCATAATGTAATTGCTAAGGGTGGCTGTAGTTAGAGAGGTGTATAAAAAGGGTTTTCTCAAAGCCTTCTTTAAATGTTGCACCTAAACAAAAAAGTGGATTTTCTTAAGTATTTTGTAGTGTTTTACCAGAGCAACTGCAGTTGACAACCATTAAAATCTGGTTTCACCATTCTTTTGCATGTGATGGGTCTCCTGGGAGAAGAAACTTTGTAGTGGTAGGACCAGGGGTAATGGTTTCAAGCAGGAAGAGGGTGAATTTAGACTGGAAGTCAGAAGGAAGTTCTTCACAATGAGAGTGGTGAGATACTGGAACAGGTTTCCCAGGGAGGTTGTGGCTGTCCCCTCTCTGGAAGTGTACAAAGCCAGCTTGGATGGGGCCTTGAGCACCCTGGTCTAGTGGGGGGTGTCCCTGCTCATGGCAGGGGGGATGGAACTAGAGGATCTTTAAGGTTCCTTCCAACCTGAACCATTCTATGAATCTGAAAATGTACACCTTTGTGTGTTTATGCTTCTAGTAGAAGAATACATGTTTGTGAATAGATAGACAGGGTGGGGAGACCCTGTACCAGGTTGCCCAGATTGGTGACAGAAGCCGTATTCCTGGACCCATCTCAGGTTGGATTGGACCTTGGAGCTCTGAGCAACCTGCTCCCATTGAAGATGTCCCTGCTCATTGCAGAGGGTGATAGATTAGCTGAGCTTTACATGTCCTTTCAACCCAAACCACTCCATGATTCTCTGATTCGGTGATTTGTGATGTCTGAAGTGACACTGGTGCAGCCTTTGTAGACGTTAGTTATAAATCTGTTGAAAAACTTCACTGCAATTTGAAGTGACATTTACAGGGCATGAAAACCTTCACTTTAAAAGTACGCTTTTCTGCAGGCATCAATTCTGAGTGCCTCCAACCATGAGTATCCCATGTCTTTAATGGTAGATTTGGAGCTGGCAATCAGGCTGTGCTCTCCAGATCCTGTGTCTGGGAATCAGGTCCTTGCTTTCTAACTTTTAACAAAGATTCTCCACAGTATTGTCTCTAAAAGGTGCTCCTGTGGCATTGATGGCAGCAGCTCTGTATAGAGATGTTGACATCATGTTTCATTTTTAAAAAAGACAGAGCCACAAACCAGAAATACCAATTTAATGTCACAGCCACCGTGGAATATGCAGTCTAGTGTAGGGAACAATGAGCTGACAATCAAGGGGTCAGCCTCTATTTTTAGTTTGCTCTCAGTTGCCTCCGTGGCCTTAGGCAAATTGCCTTCACCTGCCTGTGCTTCTGCTTCCCCTCCAGTTCCCTGCCTGTCCTTTCCATTTAGACAATTGACTCCCCTAGGCAAGGGATGCCTCTTGTTTGTACAGTTCTGTGGGTTTTGGAGGCCTTGGGCTCTCCATCCCTGTAACAACAGGGATTCACATCAGTTTTAACCACTTAACCTCTGATGGAGCCAAATATTCACAAAGAAATAGATGTTCCTGCTCCTTGTGTTTAGTCATGTACAGCAGGGAGCTGTAATGACAAGGTTCTTCTCTTCTTGATTTGTCAGCCCCATCACATGTTCAGGGGTTAGATCAGCATCTAGACCATTCTTAGATCATTCTAGGTAGTTCTTAGGTGGTTTCTGCACTGTAACACTGGTGTTAGCCCTATAGGACTGTGCTGGGCTAAGCACATGGTCTGTCAACCAACCAGCCCTAAGTAACTGCCAGGTGAGTTCATGGTCAGTCCAGTAGCCATAGACCAGGTTAGAAGACATGCTTTCCTCTGATGATGGCAGGTCCCAGGCCGCCCATTCATCTGGACACCATCCAGGGCAACCTGCTCTGGCTTACCCTGCTGGAGCAGGGGATTGGATTGGATGATCTCCAGAGGGGCCCTCTAGCACCTGCCTGGTCTGTCTGTGTTGCTGCTCTTGCCTGACTTTGGGTTCCTTCCTCATAAGCTTGTGTTTACTGCCACCATGATGGGTTTTCTTCTTCATGCGCTATGTGAGCTTGCTGCCAGTCAGGATCTTATTAGGAATCTTGTCATGATTTCCCTTAAAGCATCAGTTTCCACAGCAATGGAAATCTCAGGCTTCCCTCTTGTAAAAATAGTCGTGGTGCTTCACTCTGTCAAACAGAAAATACAGAATATCAAAGCGACAAATACAAAATACATCAGTTTTGTTCTAGTTCTTCAATTCAAAATCTTTTAAAAGGCTGGGAATGACAGTATTGATGACATAATGTAGGAAAGAACTGTTAACCTGCTGCTACCAACTGTCCATGCCCTATCTCAGCCCTAGGGAACACCCACATCCCAGAGCAATGGATCTGCATCTTATCTCTTGTCGTAGTGATGGTCTGCGCTGGGACATGTTGTTCTTCCAAAGCATCATATGGCTGTGATGACTTCACCAAATCCATGTACAGAATGGGCAAGTGTTATAATGGGATGTGTCAGCTGGTTCTTCATTTACATAGGAATTAACATGTATAAACCACATGGGGATGGAAATTCTCCCCGAGAGAAACTTCTCTGAGCTGTTAGTGCTCGATTACAAAGTGAAGTCATTACTCTATTGGTGTGATGCTATTAAGGGAACAACGTGGGGTGTTGTTTTTTGGTTTTTTCTTTTTTTTACAACTAATTGGGTTGTTTTTTACAAAAATAATTCTGTTGCTTTAAAATAGTGGGTGAGGGAGAACTAGGTTTGTGTCACTTAGAGCTGGTAATTGAAGTGAGCAAGAACAAAGGGCTGAAAAATAGTCTGATTTTTTTCTTTATTTCTAGTATATCAGCTGGTGGTTTCCATGTGCCAAATAGTTTTTTATCTGTATGGTCACTTGAGTTACTATCCTGCAGTGAGCTGTCTAAGCCTTAGTGTTTGCTCACCATTAGAGAAGAAAAAACCTCGAAGACTGCAGTGGGGATAAATTACATTTGGAGATTTATAATTTAAAGGTGGCTGATGAGTCTTGAGAAGAAGCAACAGCAGACTGATTTTGCAGCTATTTGGGCCAAAGATGTTCCCCCACACAGTATATTGCTGTGTGTCTCCAAACGAGCATCACATTCTGGGAGCTCCAGCAGGGAGGTCTTGACGTTGCTATTGGAAACTTAATATTCTGCATTTTCTAACCTTTGTTATTGTAGCCAGCTGTGGCAGTTCCTCAGCCCTAAAACTGCTGCCCTGTGTCCTTGCAGGACCCCGGGGAGGGAAGGATGGGCAGTGTGCCTGAGCTGAAAGGAGAAACAGGCCCGAGCCTTTTCTCTCCTCACACCCCCTCCTTCACTTACACTAGCACTCGCGAAATTCTCTTGTTATTCTGCTGCAGGCTGTGCCACAGCAAGCAAGCTGCGTTTGCTGGGGAGAGGAGCTGCGTGTGCTGCTGCATCTTTTCCTCAGCTCTGTCCCCCTGCATCCTCAGAGTTAGCTGAAGATGGGGGTATTTCTGGTCTCCCTACCCTCTGCCTTTCAACCCAACACCGTTCAGTCCTCTGCTTCTTCATGAAGTACCAGTGCAAAGCTGGGAATGTACTTTAGGGTGTTCCTCCTGACAGGAGCTTGAAACAGAGCAGGAACAGAGCACAGAAACTCCTCCAGGTAAAGCTGCTTATTGTTTTGTTTCATATCGTTTGTTATGATGAGAGCCCGTACCAGTGTTGTGTGTGATGCTACCTATGCCGAGGTGTCTTCGTTCCCTGTGCTATGCATTGCTGTCCTTGCAGTTCAGGTCTTTGGGTTCTGGACGTCAGTGTGGGGTTGGGGGGAGAACCTTTCCAGGCTGGGGGCTGGGATACAGAAAACGTGACCGAAATGTTAAGATTGAGGGTTTGAAGTGCTTTGTTTTCCCTGAAGAAGCTTGGATTTGCCTTTTACATTTGTAATGACTTTGTCCCAACAATGCAGTCCTGAAAAGAAAAAGAAATTGGGAAACGGAGAGGCTTAAGCAAATAAGACTGTTTTACTTCTTAAATGTATGAGTTAATGCAAACTCACTATTTACTCACTGTTTAGGGGCACTGCTGAAATCCTGAGCAATGCAGTGGGGTGTGGACACCCCCAGAGCAGGACTTTCTTCAGGCAGGTAGAGATGCTCAGAGCTCACTGATGCAGAGGGTACTACTGACTGATTTAACAGTCTGCTTTGATGATCCATCATGATCTCTGCAACTGAGGGGGGACACATTTCCTTCAGCACTGCATATTTTTATTTTATGTTTTCGCCTTGACAGTGTTTTGACAGAGATTTTGTCGTGCTCCTAGAGCTGTTCTCTCTTTTAATGCCTTTTATCTGCATTCCAGGAAAGCAGCATTAACACTGAACACTTTGCTGCTGCTGCAGTCACAACAGCGGCTTTACAAGCATCGACGTGAACCCTTACCACATGCATCATAGCATCTGATTTGTGATGATTGGGCTGTGACATGTTGTGTCACTAACACAGGGGAAATCTACTGCCTATGCCCATCAGCTTCTCTGTACCATTTATAGAAAACAGAATAGGATTGTGTGAACAACTCAGAGATATTTCTAATTATGAAGGCAACAGACAGTGTAGCTCTGGCTATTGGTGGAAAAAGTAGCTGCAAAGATCTCTTGCTTATAAAAAGAGACCCTAGCCGTGTGATTCCAGTTCTTATAATATGACTGGTCTTCTCAAAGGAACATGAGATCCTGTTGCATCTCCATCAGAATTTTTAGGAGCCACAGGCAAGTTGTGGGAGTTTGTAATATTCTGCCAGACAGAAGATCCTGCCATACCCTCCTCCCCAAGCTTTTAGTGAAAAAATACGTAGCACATGCAGCAAAATTGGAATTTTGTGGTTCTATGCAGTATGTCATTGGGTATCGTGTCTTCTGATGTTGCAGGGTGTGAACAGGTGTCTCTGGGGCTTGCTGAGCTGCTCTCCTCGCTCACTCCTTTCTTCCCCTCTCACTGAGTGACTTTTGGAGGCTTTGGTTGCAGCCCCATGGCTCAGTACTGACATAATCCTTGAAGATGTAAAATAGCACATGATGGAGGTGCTTTTTTTAAGGTAACGAATTTAAAGTGATGTCTGAACATATTGCTGGTGTCTAGAATGATGCAAACAAAAAGAAATGGCCTCAAGTTACACCAGGGGAAATTTAGGTTGGACCTTAGGAAAAACTTCTTCACAGAGAAGGCCATCAGGCTTTGGAACAGGCTCCCCAGGGAGGGGGTTGCATCACCATCCCTGGATGTGTTTAAAAGTTGTGTAGATCTGGAGCTTAGGGACAGGGTTTAGTGGCTGCCTTGGGACACTTGGGTTAACATTTGGACTTGATCTTGAACGTCTTTTCCAACCTAAAGGATTCTATGATTCTGTGATTCTAGATTGGAAACTTATTTCAAACATTATGCCTATTTCTCAGTAGGTAACAAGATGAAACCCAACTCTTTAATTTTATTTATAAGAGGTGGATAATACGTGAGGACAAATGAAGAATAAGCACTTGTCCAGCACTCACTGAAGAATGATGCCAAGAATACAATTAGCCTTTGTCACATTCTTCCAGTTAGGTTTAGAAATGACATAGAACACAGCAGTCTGTCCCTCCTGCTCCAAGTTTAAGTGCAATATAACAGTTGGACTTGATAATAATAAAGAAAATAAACATTAAAAGGGTAAAAACAAATAAAAAGGTTAAAAATGAGGTGAAAATGGATTTTAAAATTTAAGTTTCAACAACTCTGCTAATATCTCCATCACTTGGGCACAGTAAGTAGGCTGACTATTCTTAGGCTAAATATTTTCAGTCACTCTGATCTTTCTAATGAGCTTCCCTTTGGTAAATAGAAGGAATTGGATTTTGTTTGTTCACATTTTGTGGTGAGCACAAGATGACAATAAGCTGCTAATTTCTTTTGGACACTGAAAAAACCCAAATTGTATGTGAATTAATGATTTTTAAAATTTTTAATCACAAGCATAGCACCAAAGTCTGTTGCTCTCTAAGGCTTCTAAGCAGGAAACAAGCCCCGTATCATTGCACATCCTCAATGTCCAAGGATTAAGAAAAACAACAGAAATGTGTAATTTGTTAAATCACCAAGGTAATTGGTGTGAATATGGCACTAATTACAATCATCCTTGAATTTTCCCGATGTCCTCTGACCAGGAAATATGTGTAAAGCACCAGCATGGATATTTAGGTTTAGTTATTTAATTAAGGAGTCCAGATAGATTAAAATCACAATTAAAATAATGGTAAAAGAATGTATCCAAAGCAAAACTTATTTAAGGGTCATTTCTCCATTTCCTGTGTCAGTATCTCATTTTCTGAGATTTTTTTCCCCATCATTAATGCCTACAGGCATTATGACTCTGAATATGAGCACATCATGCTGGTGCAGATGAGCAAGGAGGATCTGGTGCAGTAGACAGACAGACTCTGGGGTGGTGATTGTGGAGTCACAATCTTTGTTTCCCTTGAGCTTGACAAGAGCCAGTATCCCAGCATTGATCAGGGAAATAATCTATGACATGTGTTGGTGTCTATGGTTTTCACAGAATCATTGTGATTCTTACAATGAGGTATTTCTTCTCTTTCCTTGCCTGGTTCCCAGGACTTGGTGTTCTTCAGAAATTGCTGAGCTGGATGATCCTACTTTATACACAGAGTTGCAATAGTTTAGTAACTGAATCAGGCAGAGCTCAGGTAAATTCTGTAGCAAACAAGTGGTTTCAGAGGCAGTTTTAGAGAACTTTACTTGTTGCTAGTTGTATTAACTGCAAAAGCAAATCAGAAGATTCAAAGACAAGTGGGGCTGAATACAGACTCTGCTTGTCTTTTGAGGAAGAGTGGCTGAGAGAACTTGACTGTCCTCTGTTTAGAGTCATGAAATAAAGTAATCCTAAAGATTTTATGAGTGCCCTGAAAGTCTTCTCTTTCTTCCTAGCTTCTGATGGGGTATCGAGGTCAGTGGAAGCAGCACCATACATTCCTGAAAAGATTCCTATCCGGAGACAAAGCAGGATCCAGTGGGTTGATGTGCAGCAGCGACACTGTTGCTGCTTCATGGGATTTGTTGTCCTCTGTGATGATCTTAAAGGACTTTTCCATCCCCAATGAATCTATAATTTTGTGATGGAAGATGGTAACATGGCCCTTTTGCTCACCTGAGGCAGCTTCTAACCCAAAGTATTTATCATAGAATCATTCAGTTTGGAAAAGACTCTTGAGATCAAGTCCAGTCAACAACCCTACTCTACTAAGTTTATCACTAAACTGTATCTCTGAGCACCTGTCTCTTGTTGCTTACTGTGTTCATTGCTTGACTATAAATGATTTGTGTTTGAAGGAACTTGGTTAAGTCAGGCATGAGAAATTCAAGGTGTATGGCCCAACATCTGATGTGTATTGAAATCCAGAGGGTTTGTGGTTACTTTACTCCGTTGGTATGGCCAGAATGGAACCCCTAAACTTGTCTGCTCCACATAAAGGGGATTTTAACTACCACAAAAACATTCCTGTTTGTGTTTAACACTCTCTTAACCTATCTGTAAAATGGATTTGTGGATCAAAAAGCCTTGGGTGTTGTCAGTACTAGTGTTCTACTGGCATCGAGATTTAAGTGATGTTCTGGGATGTCAAATAGCCCCTAAATCCTGATGGCAGAGGCTAGGACTTCAGCTACTGGACTGCTAGAAGTTTATGCTTGCACAGTTCTGGCTTTCAATTGATGTTCATGCCAATGGAGAAAGATGCTCCACAGTGTCAGGTGATGCATGTGTAGCTTTGAGAAGCTTCACTTCCAGCAATCTTAGTCATGTGGAAAGCTTCTGCACTTCTCCAGGGCAATCAGCAGCTCCACTAGAAGAATGAGCCCCCCACTTGATAAGCCTTCAGCAATCAGTTTGTACCCATTTCTCTGGGGGACAAAGTGCAAAATAAAAGTCATCTCATTGTGTTTCTGTTTCTTTCCCAGCAATCTCATGTCACTCTTTTATCTCTGGCTCAGCCTATCTCTGGAAGCATCCTCTAAATTGCGTGGCAGGCAGTGAGATAGGAATCGTACATTGTCAATAGTCCTCGCTTCATTGGCTTCTTGCGTCACCAGGGAACATGAGTGGTATGAATGGCCTCGTACAACGGTGTCTGTGCTTTCATAATCCGTGTTATTCACTTGTTATTCTGAGTCACTCTGTAAAAGCTGTGGCTGACTCATTTTTAGTGGATTTGTTCGCCTGCCCCTTCCTGCCCCTGTTACGCCAGCAGTACTACGGAGCTCTGAATGACTTGGCCAGGCCCCTGCAGAGGGGACACAATATTTGTGAGCCAAAGGGTCACAGATCTGCTTCTTCCTTCTGTTAGCACCTGCTGGGACATTGCTTTTGGCTAATGAATAGGTAAAATATAGGAGGAGCATGGAATTCCTTCTCTCTGTGTGGTAGCAACCTGCAGAGCCGCTGCATTTGACGGTGCATTGTCCTCTTTGGTGCAAATGCGATCAAAGTCTCTGTACCCTTTTTAGCTTCATGACCACACTCTTGTAAATCTATTACATCAGCAGTGTTACAATGAGTGTACTTAGGCATGTCAGTGCATGAGACAAGATTCAGCCGTGCCAGAATGGGTTCCCAACATATGCTGATGTTCCTAATCTCATAGAAAACCCTTTTCAAAAGAGTTGGTGTCCTGTTCCCCCAGATTTGTCTTTTTTTCCATTACTGAGGACATAAATTAATTTAAACTCAAATGATTTTTGCCTTTAAACATCTGTGGCCGTTAAGAATTGCTGTCACATTTATGCACTGGTCTTAAAGCTACAGTGTCCTTTTGGGACTGATGCTGTTATTGCTGCTGCAGAACTCTGTGTGGTGTCTTGGAGGCTGAGAAAAGCATGCAGATAATTTATATGATGTTTTATATGATGTTTAGCAGTTTATCTGTGCTGTACTCCACTGCAGAATCTCTCCTCTGTCATGACTTTATTCAAACTCTGGCTCCTGGAGAATTCAGCTGATGTCTCATAGTGTAAAACAGCAAATAGAGAAGACCAAGCGAGCCTGAGGCTAAAAGGGAGAAGAAGTCATGCTCCTGAGACCACACTTTAGTACGAAGGCAACCTCATTTGAAAAAGGGAAGTCATCATCACACACCAATATCCATATTCCTCCTTGTTCCTCATCTGAAAACAAGTGTTACTGCTAGTGAAGATTTTGTAAATGGACATTTCTCCTAGTAGAAAGAAGCTGTTCAGCTATTTGATAAAGATTTCATTAGATCTTGCTGTACTTGCCATTATCACCCTTATTTATGTGCTACTGGTAGTACCGTACAGAGTAGTGACAGCCATGAATCTCCATGGCACGTCCAGCTGCCTTTCTGAGGAGCTGATGCCACCCAACATAGATTTCAACAGGTTCTGTGAAGGAAGTTCTGCTCTGGGACATTGCCTCTAGGAATTTATGGCTTGGAGGTCACTTTTCCCTTCCTACATGACAGCTTTTTGTGGGTTATTACTCATCAAAGACTCCAATAAAAGTCTAAGTGATGTTTACAGCTACAGCAGTATCTTCTCACGCCTATTGAGGCAGTTGCAGAAATCCACTTCAATCATCACAATGCTGAGATAAATTTGATATAATGTCACTGCCAGAGATGTTAACGTAGAAAAAAGGAGGATGAGTCTATGTGTAACTTTTTTTTTTAATTGGAACGTTCCTTCATCCTGACATTCTAATGAAGAAAACGAGCTGCTCATTTTGACTATAAGGTTCTAGAAAATGGCATGATCCAAAAATAAAACTGACCCATCTGCTTCAACTAGCCAAGCTTTGGGAACAGCAAGACGTGAACAAATTGGATACTAGAAATGTCTTTAATCAGAGACTTTAAAGACTCTGATTTTTCTTCCATAGAATTCTTGTAGATTTGTTTCCAAATACCTCTGGTTTCCTATACAGCAGGGATTTATTCTGCCTATAGCTTCTTGAGAACAAACGGTTTTAAAGTTTTCACCAGTAGCACAGTTATCCTACTTTGAATCCAATGTTTTATCCTTGCCTATATGTAACCTCTGTAAACTGGAAAACTCTTGAATTCTTATTGAGGAGGAAATGTATTAGGCAGAGTAGAGAAAGAGCATTTCAGGTTGGAAAAGACTTTTCAGATCATCCAGTCCATCCATGAATTCATGTTATCTATTATACTCCATGAAATCTTAATTAATACCTCATTTTCCCCTATATCTGATACTGAATTAGCTTGGAAAGGCCTTCTAGGGCTAACACAAAAATGGGAGTTAGTGGTGCAAGCAAACATGGTTATTTTTCTTAACCCTAAAGTATGTGTTTAGGATTAACCCCTGTAATATTACTTGTTCCATCTTTAGAGTCTCTTAACATCTAGCCCAGCGATTGCACCTTTGCTTTATTCTTGAAACCACAGGTGCTTGACAAATTGTACAGGTGAATTGGCTGAGAATTTAGATATGAATGGCAGAAGCTGCTGGTACTAGCTGCTTCCTATCAAGTATCATGGAATAATGATATTCCGATGTGGTCAGTGGGTGGCTGCTTCCTTGGCCACCCTCCCGTTGGTTCTCACATCAATGAACCAAGCTGCTTCTGCTTACCTCAGACCTTAAGATTTAGGTGGAAAAATTTAAATGGACAGAGAAAACGTTTTGCAATCAGGTGATCTTTGCATTTTTAAAGTTGCTTTGGAATTTGACAGGCAAAGAGAGTATCTGTAAATGCAAAATGAGAGCTGGGCAGACGCACAAGAATCATCTGCTGGAGCCAAGGTGGGAGGCGGTATTTAATTATACTGGGCTTTGCTGGGCTCGGGGTGTTGGTGGGCTGAAGTGTTGATGGGAATTTGGCATGGCGGGTGTGATGCACAGAAATAAGACTTCTAAAGGCACTTTGTTGTGAGCAAACCTCTTTTCTTCATGGTCTCATGAACTAAGTTCAGGTTCTTAGGTGGCACCAGAGCTTTGAGAAGAGGCACGTAGAACTTTCCTCATTAAAATGTCTCATCTGAGGGCTGCCTGGTCACCAGCTACTACTGTGGAGCAATTTAATTGCTTGAGATTAGTGAGTGTTCTGTATCTAATCCTACTGTGATCATGTACATGGGAATGTTTTGATATAAATATCACGCCCCTAGGGAAGTCTTTCTGCTTGAACGTGATACAAATGACATAGCAGCTGAATCTTCACTGCAAACTGTCCTGAGTTAGTATTTCAAAATCAAATGTCATCTCTCGCTGCTAGGAATGTGCAATATTTTCAAAACTCCACTTGAGAATGTTGCCATAAAGAGTGTAATTAAACTTCCTATTAATTGTGCTGTTCTCTGTGGGCTGTAACGTGCTCTCATGGCTGTTTGTGACAATTTAATGGCAGTTCTTACAAAAGCTGTTGAAGGCTTTTGGCTCGCTCTTTATTTTTTTGCTGTTCAAGGCAGCTGTTTAAGATACGCTGGCTTGTGCTGGGGAAAAAGTAATGAAAAATTGCTCCAGCATGGTTTGGTGTCTTCAATAGCTAGCTGGTTTATGCATGATAGAATCATGGAATCATTCAGGTTGGAAAAAACCTTCAAGGTCATTGAGTCTAACCATTAACCCAGCTGTGCCAAGGCCACCACTAAGCCATGTCCTTAAGCTTCAGATCTACACAACCTTTAAACATGTTCAGGAGTCGGGATTCAACCCCCTCCACAGGTGGCACATTTCAGTGCTTGACAATCTCCCAGTGTACTCCCAGTGTCCTCCCAGTGCTTTTTTGGAATGAATAATTTGGGGAGGCCCAGGTTGCTGCTGTTAAGTTGAAACACAGGAAATAATAATAAAATACCTGGTTTCTCCTGCACATTGCAGTCCACCCTGGAAATCACAAGTGACATTTACCTAGTGGAGATACTAAGTTTTTACCCAACCAGAGTCAAATATAATACGGAGTTACTTGCATTTGTGGTTGGATTGTACAGAAACAGCTGGATGCAGCCATGGTTCAATTAGATTAAGAAAACTAATAATGAAGGAGTGTGTGTCCCATAGTAGTAACTGGCACTATGAATTCAGTTCTTTGTATCTCTTTTCTTCTTCCTCTATTCCAAAATTGCTAATTAGAGTCAACAAATTGGCTGTAGGATGCAGCAAGATGTGGTGCAGCCTGCCAACAGGAGTGGCTGGCACCCGTACAAATTGGGTTAGGATGTGCTGAAGACTTAATGTTGAGAAAAGCTTTCAATATTCTCTTCATCTTCTCTGTCCTCCTACTGAAGTGACTCAGTTCCGAAGGCAGCAGCATCATGTTGCTCCTTTCCTATCAGGTTTGCTCAACAGAACTGTGGGCACAGAAGAGACCACATAAATTTCAACTGTTCAACACTCCAATTCCTTCCAGTACTGTATGGTACTGTATGGCCTGATGTGACAGTATATTGTCCAGTGTCCTACAACGGTGCATGTACTGACCAGTGATTTACAGTGGATGATTTCTTCTGCAGTTGTTAGTAGAAAGGTTAAGTCAAAGCCCTGGTGGTCATTTTGATAATTTTCTGGGTATGCTTTTACTGGTGCAGCAGTGAGTGCATTTGCCTGTCAAGGAGTCACAGTGATTTGTGCATGTATCATTTTCTAATAGGATCTAAGACTCATATGAAGGTTTTATCCAAAATAACATGGTGCAAGTGGTCTGTTCAGCCTGGAGAAGGCTGAGAGGGAGTCTTACCAATAGCTAAAGGGTATACGTTGGGAGGATGGGGCCAGATCTTTGCAGTTTTGCCCAGTGCAGGACAAGGGGCAACAGGCACAGGAAGACCATGAGTGAAAACTTTGAGAGGGCAGATCCCAGGCACAGGCTGTGCAGAGAGGTTGTGGAATCTCCTTGAGAGATTCTAAACTCACCTGGATGCCATGCATGGCTACCTGCTCTGGGTGATCCTACTGCAGCAGGAGCTGGACTAGATGATCTCCAGAGGTGTCTTACAACCCCATGATTCTGTGTTTTTGTGAAGCACGGAGAGTTTTGTGTCATTCCAAATCCTCTGAGAACAGAGCTGGCATTTGGGCCATGGACTTGCACAGAAGGATTAACATAGTCTGAGGTACTCAATGTGTGTTTGGGGCTTGGTGGCTGTACCACATGGATGTTTTATTCCTGAGTGAAGCAGTGTAGTGGTTGTAGTGGCAGCAGTGCTAAACAGGCTTAATGCAGCTGAGCGCTTTGTGAGCTTTGCAGCTGTCATCCTCCCTTCAGCTATTTATAATGCTTGCCATGTATCTTAACAAAACAATCTGCAAAATCCTGAGCCAAGGGTGGTTTCCACGTTTGGGTGGATTTGGAATAGGATTGCATGCCTTGTCACCCTGCCTTACTTGACCCTTTGATCTCCCTCATGCTTCTTCCTGCCTCAAGATTTCAAGAGTGTTTGTTTCCTCTTCACTTTGATGCAAGTATTTAATCTAAAATATTAAATTTGAACAACTTGTAGATATGAAAACAGAGCTTTGAGGCAGTTGTTTAATACCTCAGATGGGGAAGAGGGGTCAAACTTGGGTGGAAAGCACCAAATTTAGGGTTGCGATCTCTGGATACCTTTCTTGACATCCTATAGATGTCTGAATGAACTGAAAGCAAGCCTTTGGATGCCTCATTTTTTCCCTATAAAATGGATTTGAAGTATATTGGGCCATTTTATTTACTTGTCAAGATTTTAGTTATCTTCCTTTCTAGGATCTTAATTGCTTTAGGATAATAGCATGATGTCAATTAGGTGGTAAGCTTTAAGTAATGTAGTATTTAATATTATCATCTCTGCTTGTCATATTTAACTAACATTGTAGATGGATGAGGTGTATAAAATGCTAATATTTTAAAGCAGCAGTGCTAACCTGTCATTATTCAGGGTGTGATTCATCCCAGGAGTCAAATATCCATAAATGTTGATGCTTTTAGTATTTTCCCTAGTATGCTGAAAGTAAGTAGATACTCTTAATGCCTTGTATTGATGAAACTTCATCCTTCTGGGGACTCAGGCAGAAGAAAGATTTTAATTTTTTTACCCCATCTTGAAGCTGAAGGCAGTTTGGGTTGTTTTTTTATTTCATTCCTACCCTGGTGTTTCTAAGTGTGTGATCCCTTACTTTTCAAAAATGAGCTTCTGAAGAAAATAAGAGGAGGGTATTTTTAACCAGTCCAACCTTCTTTTGGAAAAATCCTGGCTTAGCGAGTGGTCACCACACACAGGAGGGATGGCTGAGTGAAGATGTGTCTTGTTATGACAATGAGACCTTGTCTGCTGCTCTCAGATAGGAACTGGAAAATCCCTGGTGTACCTTTCTTCAGTGCGAAGCAGGGGCTCTTCTCAAGTGAGCATTAAGGCTACAGGGGCTGAAAGACTTACCACATCCCATCTCCTTGTGCACAACCAGGTCGCTTTGCAGCGATTCCTGTTCTCACCCCTTCTCTTTTTCTTCTACTGTTTCTTGTAGTTCTTTGCATTTTTCTTGATTGCTCTTGATTAAACCTGGTGGTGCCACATACATATCACAACTTGGTGGTCCTATGAGGATATCCCTGCCTTGTGTGGATGACAGTAAATTTGTTCTGGAGAAGACGTGTCCACAGCCTTGTGGATTAATGTTTGGATTCAATTATGTTAAAGATCTTTTCCTATCTAAACAATTCTGCTATTCTAAGACAGGAGGCTTGTGTGGCTTTGAAGCTTTCTGTGAGAGAATTGAATCCTCTTCAGGACAGCAGATGAATTTTACCCAAGAGCTCTGTGGAGTACCAGCTTATAAAAAGCTAATGTGGGCTTGCAGGACCATTCAGAGTTAATTATTGTGATGCAAGTATTTACAGGAAACAGAGGTTTGTGGGTTTAGCGTGATTCCCCTCTCTATTTTTCATTATTCAAATAGCTGCAAATTCCGTACAAAAAGTCTGTTTGTGTGGATATGCCCAGATGTAGAGCTCTCTGTCAGCAAGGCCAGCTGGGATTAAAGTCTCATTTGTATAATTGGTAAAGGCTTTGGAATTCCAGCTGTAAGCTGGAATTTAGCTTTTTGTCAGAAGGCTGGACAGCTTGCACAGCAAAGCTTCAAACTAAAAATAATTCTAGTGTAGTGGGGAACACCCCCGTTCCCCATTTGAAAGCAGTGAAGTTGCTTTGAAAACAAAATTACCCCACAACTCCTAATGATTAAAAATATAAAAGGAGAAAAAAAGCAGAGCGTGTTCTGTGTGTTTTAAAAGCTCAAACACAGCATTGTATACTCTTACTCAGTCCTTATTTGCCCTCAGTCTGTACTGGGAAGAGTTGCTGAGGTGCAGCAGTTGACTCAACGTGATGTGGGGTTGCCTAACTCTTTCCCATCCAACCAATTTTCTGCTGAAATCCAAGGAAATCTCAGTTGAGCTGCTGGATAAATGTCTGAATTTGCTCATCAGAGAGTGCAGTGCTCCATCTCATTCCTCCTCCCATGATGGGTGGATGGGTGGCAAGAAACTATGTTTATTTCCTCTCCCAGTCAAGGACCTTCATGGGATCTGAATTTGGAGGTGTCATGCTCCTTCTGGATAACGCAGCAGAGCGCTGCTTTTCCTAAGCTCTCCTTGCAAAGCTACAACCACATGTCATCTGTGTTGGGGGTGGGAGTGCAGCGTCTGTGTGCAGTTACCAGAAGGTGCAGCAGAAATGGGAGAACCCATACGACAAAAAGGAACTGAAATCACTTACAAGTTTTAAAGCTCAGGAGGCTTTTTTAATTATTTTTCTTCTTTTTTTCCCTTTTATTTTTAAATAATCTTGAGATGAGCTCAGCTTTCTCTCTGATTGTACCTGGTGAGGAATCTTCTAATCTTTACTGGTTTTTCACGGCTCTTTCTTCACAGCTTTCTCTCAAAAGAAGAAGAGAAAAAGACCTTAAAGCAGAGGATTGTTGTCTTTTTGGTGTTTCGGAGCTCTACATTAAAAGCCCTGCATATTTTTCTAATCAGGATTACAGAATTAATTTGCATGGTTTATCCTCTGATGTGTTTTCTGATGGCACAGAGTTCACATCTCTCCTGTGACAAAATTGGTTTGCTTTCTCCACCTTATTTTATCTATTTTCCAAGCTGTTTTTCAAGAATGTGTGGATTAAAAATGAAGTTTATGAGAAGAAAAGCCTTCGCTTAGGTAACACAAATAACAAATCAAAGTGGCTTTACCCTTTGTTGTTTCCTTTGGTGGGAATGGAAAATGATTCTTATGTAGGTGAATTACAGGTTTAGTCACTGCTCAGCTGTATTTTGACTGAGATAGCTTGGTTTCATTAACATAAGCGCAGAGTTCAATATCTGCATGCTGCTCTCTGCACCCTCAAGTTTATTTACATGAGTTTTCTGTGAATTTTCCTTGATTTTAACCTGAAAAAAATAGATTCATAGTAGTGGCTCAGCAGAAAGCAAATTCATTCTTTGCTTTTTGATTATTCTTTTTTTGCTTGATTTATTGAATTTTTAAAAATTGTTTTATTTGGGAATGATGCAGAATTACTTCATCCTTAGAATTTGCCTGAGAAACTGCCAGGTACCAGCTGACCTCAATATAGAGTTTCTTTCCTTTCAAAAAATACTAAGACACTGACAATGTCTTTTACTGCAAGTTAACAAAACAAAATAAAAATTCTACATTGAACAAAATTTTTGAGAGAAAGAGATTTCATGTAAAGTGAAATATTTCCTTTTATTTAAGGGATAAAGGGCTGATTCGGTTGTGTTATTTGTAGATTTATGAATTATAGATCGGTTTTTTGCTGATGGATAAGGAGGTCTACCAGTGGAGCACCTGGGTTTCAGCCAGCTAGCAAGGAGACACCCTTTAAACCTCATTTCTGCCAACGACATTTGCATGATTGTTGATTTAAGGAGAAGATGGAATGAAAATACCCTTGATGTAGTTCACTGGGCTCTTTTAAAGAAGTGGCAGTTTCTTTTTAAAGAGGCTGCAAGACTCAGCCAGACTTTGGCAGGCACGTGACTCTCGATGTTGCCTGGCCCAGATTCAGTATCATCGTGGCATATGTGGTGGTGTCATCCATAGGGTCTGTGCCCTGCTGGGTTGTGTCATAGAATGATTGAACTGTTTGTTTTGGAAAAGACCTTCAAGATCATCAAGTCCAATCATTAACCCAACTGTCCCACACCCTCCACTCCTAATAGTTCCTTTTGACTTGCTTGAAATGACACCCTGAAAATTCAAATTACCAGTTCTGGGATCTGTATTTGAACAAAGATACGGACTACTAGGGTCCTGGGAGATTTTTTTTCTCCTATGTCCAGTCATCCAATCTCAAGTCTGAGTTAAGTATCAGTCAACTGATTCTGACAAAAACCATTCACTAATGGCTGTAAGACATGGCAAACATCCTCAATACATTGTTACAGCAAACACTTCTTAGCTTGTACTAAGATATTGTCAGGAGCTGTGTTGGCCGAGGCTTCTCACAGCTTTTACGACTGGTAGATGCCTGAAGAGAGGTCCTGCCCTTTTTTAGGTCATTGCTTTAGCTGCCGTTCTCTCACCACGGTTGTGATTTCACCTTTGGTGTTTGTAGTCAGCTAAATTACAGTAGAGCACTGGGCTTGAAAAGCCTGTTCTTTAAAAACTGACTTGTATAACTGCTGCAAAATCAGTGTTTTCACTTGAGTTACCCTAAAACACAACATGATTCATTTATCAGCCAGCAGTTTCTGACTTGAGCCTTGCAGGGACAATACAGGGCAAACAGCTGCGTTGAATGCTGACATTTTCTACTGTTATGTGTGTTTTCTGATTGGAGGATCAAGGAGAATGTGGTGATGGAGGAGTGAGTACCCTGGGGTGAGTGCTGGGTGAGGAAAAATCTGTTGGTAGATGGTACCATGGGTGGGTATAAAAGTGTGTAAACGTGAACTGGAGGTGTCAGGTCTGGCATTTCTCAGGGAGGATTTGTGGGTGTAAATGCTCTGATTGGGTTGTGGGAACCATCTGAGGTATGTAGGTGGGTGTGATCACCTTCAGTCTAGACCTCTTGTGTCTCCTGGGCTTAGCAGTGAACTTGTTCTACAAGTTCACAGTTCTGGAAGGTCACAATACACCACTGAGCAAACCCCATCTATAGCCGCAAAGTTTTTGTCACAGTGTGTGGGCAGGGTTTAATCACAGTATTGCTTAAGTTGAAAAAGAATTTTAAGATCATCAACATCATCATTAACCCAACTGTCCCAAGCCAACTGCTAAACCCTGTCTCTAAGTTCCAGATCTACGTGAATTCTAACAATTTCATGTCAAGTCTGTCAGCAGATGTACAGAAATATCTATCTGCAGATGAGATGTGATCTCCGTTGAATGCTGCTTTGCTAGTGCAGAGATTACAAATCACAACTAATCTTTGTTTTTTTAAATAAAACATGAGTTAAGTCTCTTATCTTCTTGAGAGGAGCACATGTATCTTCCTCATCCTCCTTCTTAGAAAGAGGTGGATGTTTCACTCCTGATTTTTACACACAGATTACGATACAATAATTGAATTATATGTTTAAATATCCACCATCTCATGGTTTATTTAATGTAGACTAGGTGATCAAGCCACCACTGGGAGTATAAGCCACAAACCCATGGCACAGGGAAGTGTATAAGAATTGGAAAAAGGGAGGTTTAGTACATCCTGCAAACGAAATAGCTAAGATTTTTTTTGGTTTGTGGAGGGAAATGTGATTCTATCTGAACTTTAACTTCATTTTGAAAGCATATGGCCTGCTGGTTCTCCTCAGCCATTCTGCAATGCCGCTACTGGGCTGGGTTCATTTCTGCTGTCACAGAAAAGTCACAGTATCACAGTATGATGAGGCTGGAAGAGACCTTAAAGATCATCCCGTCCAACCTAAATCCAACTAAGCCTAACATCTAGCATCTAGATCATGACACTCAGCACTTCATCCAGACTAACCTTGAACACCTCCAGAGACAGTGACCCGACCACCTCCATGGGAAGCCTGTTCCAAAATCAGATCCCTCTTTCAGTGAAAAACCTTTTCCTAATGTCAAGTCTAAACCT
>VZRI01010696.1:30576-41483 GCA_013397515.1 Upupa epops | reverse complement strand
TGATGACCATGTTGAGGCAATTCAACACTTATTCGACTCTTACATATGATCATGTATGTTTTCTTTGTTTGCTAATCATGCAAATTTGCTTCTAGAAAAATCTCTAAACTATGTCAAGTTCGTTGTTCAGGTCATGAGAAATGCCTTTCATCATTCTCTAACACTTCAATTTTAAAATACCAGGCATTTTATACTGAAGATACAGTTCTCTTAAACACGTCTACAGTGGGATCCTCATCGCTGATGAAATGAATCTTTTAAAGGAGAAGAAGTCATAAATGCAAGCTAGTATTGAAGTTTAGGAACTCAAACTGTGTACATTTATATCAGTTCCCCTGCGTTGCAAAATGCTTTATCTTCCAGAGCCCTGAATCTCTGTGCATAGTTCAGTTGATGAGGGCAGTCGACTATTTAAACTATGCAAACTATTTACTCCATAAAACTGCTTTTTAAGAGCCAAATTAGGACAAACAGAATGTGTTTTGCATTCTTTTGAGATTTTAATCCTTTTCAAGAACAACAAAAGTGTATGCAGAGCAGGTAGATCTCCTGATGGTTGTAGTTTGGCAGTAAGAGTTACTGGTGGACAGGTTTACAGGTGAGAAATGAAGTAGGTTAAATAACTGTGCTCAAGCAATTTTCTCTGAGGGACATACTTACAGTCATCTCGTGCACAGCCTGCCAAGTGAATGAACTTTCTGACATCATGAGAAGGCACCAAGTGTGTAGGTTGCTGTAGTTCAGCATGTTTCAGGGTCATGGTGAACTCTCTTTTGAAACGAAGAGGATTTATTCCCTCTTTAGTGTATTGACAAGCATATATTAGATAGGGCTGAGCTGCTGAAGTGGAGCTAAGACATGCAAAAACAATTGCTGGGACATAGTACAAAACCAAGAATATGCTATTGATAGAAGCATTTGTGTCTGTAATTCTCAGTATTTTGAAGGTGATCCAGCATTGTTCTAGAAGATTCTTCCTTGAGAAGGTTTTTAGTTGTCTGTTAAGCATTGCAGTAAGTGACTCAGGACTAGATTTAATTACAAAAGGAGGCTTATTGCTTGCTACAACTACTTTAAAGGAGAATGTAGAGAAGTGGGGATTCAGCCAAGTGGCAGATGACAGGACAGGAGGAAAGGGCCTTAAGTTGCATTAGGGGAGGTTTAGATTGGATACTGGGATGAATTCTTTTGAAAAGGTTATCAGGCATTGGAATGGATTATGCAGGGCAGTGACGAAGCCCCTTTCCTCTGGAGGTGTACGAGTTCTGTTGATGTAGTACTTATGCTTATGATTAATTCAAGGACTTGTCAGTTTTGGCTTACTGTTTGGACTTGATGATCGTGAAGGTCTTTCCCAACCTAGGCAATTCTGTCATTTGCCAGTAGCAATGCTCTAACACAATAAGTGAAAGCCAACTTAGTAAATCCCGATGATTAGTGGTCCTTAGTTCTGTCCTTATATACTCAATAAAAAAGCAAAACCACTCTTATCAGTGAGCCCTTTTCCCTGATATAAAAGCCCATTTTACTTCCTCAGGTCAGCACACAAGCTGTGAATTTAAGACTGTGCATTTATTGTCCAGTGGGAAACTGGAAAAGAGCTGAAAAGAATTACTCTCCAGTTTTTAAGCAGAGGCAAGAAACTGGTTGTATAAGCAGACTGGAGTCTGAGAACAATACACTGGAAGTGTTTGACTTTTACTATGTAGGTCAACATGAGGGATAACCTCAGAGAATACTTTCAGCAAGTTGCTTCTAACAGCACTTTGGATTGCAGCAGATCAGTTTCTGCAACAAAAGTGGTGAAGTATGAGCTGTAGAGATTCGCAGTCTCACCTAGAGAGTATGGATACACAGAACATGGGGTGAAGGAACTTGTGACACGGGTCATTGAACTGGTGACAATTCTTTGTGAGATAAATTTAGAAATAGGGAAGAAAAATAGTGCTTGCGGAGAAGATAAAATAGCAAACAATGGACCATTGTGCCATTAACAAGGCGAAAATGTTCTCTGTCCTTTCTTAGATTAAATGATTTTATCCTTTGCAGAAACAAGAATTAACTCCAAAAATGAAAATGTTGAGGCTTTGAAATTAGTTTGTCACCGTGATGCTGTTGTACAGAGTGAGAATGCTTTTGCTACATGGGTCTAGCAAAATAATGTGCACGATGCCAAGGGCTTGGCACTCTGGTAAGTCACTGGGAGCACTGAGTTATTACAAAAGTGATATAATGGAGTAATTGTGCCTGGCTGTTAAACATTCAGACAGGAAACCTTGGGAAGGTTCATTGAAAACTTTAATACTTGAGACAAACTTCGTAATACCAAGTGCCAGGTCCCACACTGAGGTCGTAACGACCCCTGCAGCACTCCAGGCCTTGGGAGGAGTGGCTGGAGAGCTGTTCAGTGGAAGAGGACCTGAAGGGGCTGANGGCACAAAAAGCATCCTGGCCTGTCCCAGTAATGGTGTGGCCGGCAGAGCATAGGGGTGATCATCTCCCTGCACTGGGTACTGGGAGCAGTTTGCAGTTCTGGGCCGCTTGCTTCAAAAAAGACATTGAGGGGCTGGAGTGGGTGCGGAGGAGAGCAACAAGGCTGGGAAAGCCTGGTGAGGAGAGGCTGAGGGAGCTGAGTGGTTGTTTAGCCTGCAGGAGACTCAGGGGGGACCTTCTCTCTAACTTCTTGAAGGGAGTGGGGGTTGGACTCTTCTCCCAGGCAGCTAGCACCAGGATGAGACAGTAGCGCCTGAAACTGCACCAGGGAAGGGTTAGGTTGGATGTTAGGGAGCCCTTCCTCACAGAAAGGGTGATCAGACCCTGGACTGGACTGCCCAGAGTGGTGGTGGAGTCTCCTTATCCCTGGAGGTGTTTAAGAACAGGCTGGCTGTGGCACTTAGTGCCAGGGTCTGGCCAGTGTGGTGATGTTAGGTCCTGGGCTGAGCTGGATGAGCTCAGAGGGCTTTTCCAGCCTCAGTAACTCTATGAATTTGTGATAAGCGTTTTCTTCAGGGGCAATGCAGCTTTTTTTAGTAATTATTCTGTATTTGTGTGTTACTGAGTTAGGGTTGTGGAACAAGGCTAATTTCAATGTATTTAGAATTAGGTCATAAACTGCATGAAAGTTTTAATTAATTTTATGATGAATCTCTGGACTGAGAAGTGGGAGAAGACTGAAAAACACTTGTCTCATCTTCCTCCCTACAAAACCGTAAATGAAGAGGACCATGAAGGGTACTGGGATACATCCAAAGGCATGAGGGAATGCAAGATGCTTGTGAAAGAGATGTACTGGAGCCATTATATACTGGAGCATGAGAACTGGAAATGCTCCTGTGGTGCAGCTGTGTATTGCTGGTATGAAAACCGGGGAAGAAGTGAGATGAAATAACCCAGATCAGGTGCTCTCAGTGATTCAGGGCTATTTTGGGGAGGTGTTTTAAAGGGGCCAGCAGTATTAGTTTTGGATACAGACAGGTCTATCTTCTAGATGTAGTTAAATAGTTGTTGCACGAACAAAATGCAATGCTGTTGTTGTCAAAAGTTAGGGGGACTGGGGCTCTCTTGTTTCGTTTGAGGGCGATTTTCTCTCTGAACAAGCTTGGATCAAGAAATCCTTCACATGACTGGCAGGGGGGTTGGACTGGAAGATCTTTTGAGGTCCCTTCCAGCCCCTAGGATTCTGTGAGATTCAGTAAAGAGTATTTCTTGGGGAAAGTAAGTTAACTGTAATAAGAAGGTTAAGAGAAAGAAGGATGGTGAAGTGGACTTTATTTGCCTCAGATGCAAAAAAGCTACCTGCAGATTACATTTTAACAAAAGGGACGAAGCCCTGGGGGAAGGACTTCAGTGCAGTTGGATGAATAACAAGTTTAAAAGCTATAAATAGGTTGATACATCAAGAAGCACTATGTCCTAAAGAAAACGACCTCTCTGACAAAAAACCGTAAGGTTGTAATAATATTTCCAGAGATCCACTGCGCTGATAGCGTCTGGCTAAAAAGAACAGGCTGTGTCAGCCATGGGAGAAAAGGGCAGTAAAAGATGTGGAGAGGAAGGAGAGAGTGAAATTTAGGCAGGCTCAAAGTGAAAACTAACAGGTTATCATCAGGCCCACGATGACGTTACACACACATGTGAACACAGAAGCAAAGCAAGGGTGTGCAATGGGAATGAATGTATGCAAATGACACCCAAGGTGGAAAAAATCCTTTATAAACTTCAGGTGCTGAGGTCATGGGTGATTACCAGGAGAGTGTGATGATTAAAGTGAGGTTGGATAGTCAAGTGATAAAAGCTCTAAGGTGATAATTTCACATTAGCCTTGTATACCTACCCCAAACACAAGCTACCTATTGTACTTCTTAACTTTGTACCATGGGATGGAAAGACTGAACTGTAGTTTTTGGAGCTGTCTTCTCCCATTTTCATGTGGCAGTAATGTAGGCTTTGCTCATGGTGTTCCATCCAAGCTATCTGGTGTTGCTGTTTCTAAACTGCATGAATACATCTCTCTATTGTGATTTGACTTTGTCTACAGCAGCTGAAGCATTGAGAAAAGAGTGTGCTATGTTGTGGTTGGCTGAGCTGTTATGCTGAATGTTTTTAACTGTGACACATTGAAGAGCTCGTATCGTTTAGAGTTGTGAATGATGATGGGTTTCTTTTATAGTTTTGTTTAGCAACTTCTAAAATTGAGGCTCAAATGAAGCTAAGACACCAACACGTATGTCTTTTGGCTGTTGCTGGTATTATTTATGTAGATTTTTTTTTAAATGGTGTTTGTGTTTCAGATTATTAATGAAGAAGAAATCTCACTTAGCAGTACTGTCTTGCTCGTGTTATTAATTCATTCTTCTGTGATTAGCTATTAGCTATGCAGTAAGCTTAGGATTCTCATTTTCTCAACACTGTTATAACCCCTATTTGATTTCTTCAGGCATAATTCAGAACTACAGAACTCAGTCGTTTAGGAGTAACTTGCTTTCTGTATTTCAGTAATAGGTAGAAGTATCAGAGCTTTTCTTCAGCAGATGGAAGAGCACATAATTTTAATCTTAATAACTTGGACATCCATTAGTTATTGACTCTTTTTTTAGGGGATTTGTAATATTCACATGGTCTGCCTACATTTTCAGCTGATGTTGGAACTCCAAGTAGAATACAAGATTTATTTTGGGAAAGGAGAGAATTCTACTTGCTGGTTGTCACAGTCTCCTACAGCGTGCCATTTACACGGTTTACAAACAGTTTACACCATTTGTTAGGGTTGGAAGGGGCCTTCAAAGGCCATGGGGTCCAACCTTCCTGCTCAGGCAGGACACAGATTACTGAAAAGCATAACCACCTTAAAGCCTAAATCAGCTACACAAGAACTCATCCAGACAGGTCTGAAACATCTCTGCAGGCGCAGACTCTGCAGCCTCTCTCTCTCAAGTCTGCTGGCCACACTGCTGCCTGGGATGCAGTTGGCCTTCTGGGCTGCAAGCACACGCTGTCTGCTTGTGGCCTGCTTCTCGCCCACCAGCATCCCAAGTCCTTTTCCCCAGGGCTGCTCTCTGTCCCCTCCTCCTCCATCCTGGATTGATGGTGAGGATTGTTCTGGCCCAGAGGCAGGACCCTACACTTGGACTTGTTGAACCTCATGAGGTTCCCCCTGGGCCCACCTCTCCAGCCTCTCCTGGTCTTTCTGGATCACCTCCCATCCCTCCGGCATATCAACAGCACCACTCAGCTTGGTGTCATCTGCAAACTGGCTGGTGGTTACGTTACTGTCTGCGTTACTGATAATATTCAACACAGTTTCAGTCTACAAGTATGTGTTTGAGGTAGTAAATTTGATCCCTGTTCCTCTTAAATGTACGTGGAAACTTTAATCTCTTCAAAGCTTTGTTGTTTATTGTGGGCTGTCATGAAGGGGTTTTACATGGCTGTGTATTGTTACTTACATAGGGTGACAGAAGACTGGTAGCGTTGATGATGTCAGCTTGCTGGTATTTAGTGTTGTCAACATTGTTTCTCCGGTAGTGTGAGAATGCCTGAAATTCTTAATGCTTGGGAATTACTTTTTCAGGTTGGTTAGGTGAATACTAACTCAAAATAAAATTTGCTTCTACAGGCACTTGCAGACCAGTTTGAAGATGCAAATACACCAGTATCTGAACGTATGAAGATTTTCTACTGTTGTCAGGTGCCTCCACGTTGGGCCATACAGGTATGGATCAGTTCATTTTTCAAGCTTTACTAAAAGCCTGGAGTTGTTCTTATTTTTGGTACTGCATATCTTCAAAGTCAAGGTGTGATACAATCTTGAGTTGAAACACTGCAGAAATAAAGATGTAACCTAACACCCCATGTTTTCTTGGGAAGAAATCAAATTCTGTAGTGTTTTGTTTCCAGATGTCTTGTTCCTCCGGTAGTAAACGTAATTGCTTGTAGTGCAGGTCGTTACTTCCCTTTTTTCTCAGTAAAAACAGGCCAAAGCTGACAAGCGTCCAACAGATCTCTTGTAAAATTAATTTTGCCACTGTCTTACCATTCATTACTGTTTTGCTAACTCTGCTACTACTTGCACTTTTCTCATCTGTAAGTGTTCACTATTCACAGAATCATTAGGGATGGGAAGGATCCTCAAAAGATCATCCAGTCCAATCCCCCTGCCATAGCAGGATCACCCAGACCAGCTCGCACAGGAACATAGCCAGGCGGGTCTGGAATGTCTCCAGAGAAGGAGACTCCACAACCCCCCTGGGCAGCCTGTTCCAGTGCTCCATTTCCCTCACTGTGAAGTTGTTTTCAGAAAGTCGATCATGGGCAAAGCAGCCAAATTAGGAATCAGAATTACTGAAGAGCTGCTCAAGCTGAGAAGTGCTGACAGGATTTATTTCTTTTTCTAAAACAATTCTATTTATCTTGATAAGAAATTCTTTCTAGAGCAGAAAGCTACTCGTTGGAGCCTTATCTAATGACACTGCCTTTAACAGACTCAGCTGTTCACATCGCATCCCCCCAACGGTGTTCATGCCGTTCTCTTTGACAGCATTTAATTCCTTTTTTCTTTCTAACCTCAGTGTGCTGTACTTTAACCCATTGTGTCTTCTCCTAGCAGTCTCAGTTTATTCCACACAACCTTTCAACAGGCATTTGCAATCAAAGTGAACTAAAGTCAAACCAGAACAAGTATTGCTGTGTTGTTGGGTTTTTTGGAGTTGTATATATTGTTTGAGCCTCTAGCTTGAAGTTTAGAAACAAATCCCATATTATCTGTCTGCTCCTTGCAGATGTCAGAAATGCCTCTAACATCTTTCTAACATGTCAGTAGTATTTACTTACCTGTTTTACCTCCGACTTCTTATCTTTCCAGCGCCAACTTGCAAACTTTCTCTTTGAGCTGGGATGCACCAGCTCTGCCTTACAGATATTTGAGGAACTGGAAATGTGGGAAGATGCAGTAATCTGCTATGAAAGAGCAGGCCAGCATGGAAAGGTAAGGATAGTAGTTTTTTGACCTGAGTCTTGAAATAGGATCTGGAGTGTGAGGGAGTGCTCCGCTTGAGCTGTCTGTTCAGTGATGACTCTACTGAGGAAAGTCTGTTTAGGAAGAATGAACTGTAATGACTGTGAATGCTGAAAGAGAGCATTTGGGGTCCTAGCCACATGAAATAGAAGTTGGTAAACAAGAATGTTAGAAACAAGAGAATTCTGGTAGTGATTCTTGAAAATATTCAAGAGAAATCGTTAGCAAGTAAGGATGCAGAGCAAGGTGTAATTAAAGTGGTTGTCTCAGGAAGGCTGTAGCAATAATGCCTGATGGGATCTTGGAGCTCTGGAGAAGATACTGTCTTTGCCACTTGATTTCAAACTGCTAAAACACTTCAGATAGAACAATGTAACAATGTGAGTGCTTGTGTATTGAGTTACCTAATGCCAACCTACTCGACTTAACAGGATTGAACATTTGAGACAAGAAGCAGCATAAGATTTAAAGGCATTATTTTGAGTCTGCATTTATGTCTTTATTTTTAAGTCTACTCTGATGGTTTCTCAGACCTTGGTGTTTCTTTAACATTGCTGCAGCTACATGTACTCAGCTCCATTCACTTGAAAGCCATCACCTAACTCTGTCCCTGTGACAAGATCGTTTAGAAATGCTGGTAGCAGGCTGTAGCAGTCTTCCTGTTGTCGGAAATTAGGAAGAGTTTAGAAAATGATACTGAAGCGATGCCTGCTTTTATTTAACTTCAGCTGTGTTCTGTCTCTGAGCAGTCTTTCTCCCACAAGATGACTGCAACAGCAAATTACACTCCCAAGCATTGTTTTCAGAATTCATACAGCCTTCAGAAATAACTCACTTTGGACAAAAAATGCATTTTCCTTCCCTTTTGTGTTTTCTCCTGTTTGTTATACCATAGCATTAAATACAGAGTGTATGTGTGCCTTTATCAGGCCAATAGCACCAAGGCTATTCTTAAACTGAATGAGGCTTATGGAGTAGAGAGGTGTCACTGCAACGAGTAGAAAACATACAGGATTACCCATGTGTAACTGTTGTCCTAACTGCTGTGCAGCAGGGCCTCCATTTTGGCCATCATTCACTGCCAGATCTGGCTGGCTGGCAGATGCTGTGTCACATTATGCTTGCCTTAGGGACAGTAGACTCATATCCTGAACCTTTCAGAACAGTGGAGAAATAGAGGTCAGTATTTTCCATTTCCTGGAAATGCATTCTGTCCTGCTTGCATTCACAGACTGCCCTTAGGGAATTATGAAAATGGTACTTGAAGAATAGGACAGGATATCTGACACAGGAAGGTGCTTGGAAATGCTTTCAGAATGAGGGTTTGTGCTGTGCATTAAAAACCAGAGAATTCTGTGTTTCTGTGCACTGAGTAACAGTACTGCTGGGGACAAAGGTAGCTAGTGCCAAGCACTGAGCAGAACAGGACACCAAACAAAACGAAATGTGAATGCACGGTGTGGTGATGGCTGTGCTGGCTTTCTCATTGCTGTCTTGCTGTGTTCCTTTAGCAGACTTCTTGCAAAACGAGGCACTGACCTGCATGCATGTAGTACTGCTGTTGAAAAATGCCACTTCCCCTTGCTTTAATTGTGAGGGTGACCAATGGATCTTGATGGTAGCTTCATTATCACCGGAGTCACAGAATCACTGATGTTGGAAGAGACCTCCAAGATCGCCCAGTCGAACTGTCAACCCAGCCCCACCCTGCCCACTAAACCCTGTTCCCCAGGGCCACATCTACACGGTTTTTGAACCCCTCCAGGGATGGAAACTCAACCTCATCCCCAGGCAGCCTGTTCCAAACCCTAAGCACTCTGTCAGGGACAACATTTGTCCTGATGTCAAATCTGATCCTTCCCTGGCACAACTTAAGGCCGTTTCCTCTTGTCCTATCACAGGTGACTTGGGAGAAAAGAATGACCCCTATCTCTCCACACCCTTCTTTCAGGGAGCTGTAGAGAGCTATAAGGTCTCCCCTCCACCTTCTTTTCTCAATATGTCTTTGACCTTACTGGTAATGGATAATAAACTGGAAATATTATTCCCTGCTAAAGAAAAGGGATGAACTGAACCAGAGAGGTGACTTAACAGTTCTTCCGAAGGAAGTGAGGTCTTCCTCCCTTGCAGAGCAAGGCAGCATGGCAGCTGCTGACCTTTGATAAAATAATGAGGGCTATCTGTTAGTAACAGGTATTTCATCTTACGGCACTGTATTCAGCCCTACCCCCATTCCATTATTTCCTCACAGTGAACAGCAAGGTTCTCCGTTTGGTGTTAGACCAACATAGCCAGCAGTCCGTTCTATAGAGTCCTTTTTCATGCTTTGACACGGCACAGAAACAAAACATGTGGCTGAGGAACACAAGAAGATCTCAGAAGCTCACCTTTGAATGCCAGAAATGCATTCCACATGCAAAGCCAAGTAATACTACACTGATCGGTGTGCAAACTCGTTAAAGAACATGATGGTTGAGTTCCACTCTCGGGAAAGGCACAGAAGGCGGGTGAGCACTCCCATATGCAGCTGCAAAATAGAGACAGAGCAGTAAATGGATTGCCCAGGGTAATGCATGAAATTACCGGGAATATGGATTGGAAACAGAAGAGCTTTCCTGTCCTTGCACAACCTTTTCCCACACTCACCTTTTCTGCTGCTTCGTGCTGCCTCTCTGGGATCCTGGTAAATAACACATGAGCAGAAAAGGTGAGAGCATTTCAGGAAATGCTTTGAACTAGCAAAGCAATGAACTGTCAAACAGGGCAACTGGTGGATATGCAGAGTGTGAGGCTGAAAGGATCTTTTAGGAGAAGAATAAACTATAGAAGGGGCAGCAGATTGAGTTTTAAGGTTAGAAAGCCAAATGCAGTGTGAGTCCTCAGTTTTGTTTCCAGCATTCTCTGCAGTGAGTAGTAAAAAGGCACCACCTTTCATTTAAAACCGAACCCTGCTTACAGATTAGACAGGCGGACTGGGTTCAAAACTGGCTGGCTGGCCAAGCCGAGAGAGTTGTGGTGAATGGGGTTACATCCAGTTGGCAGCTGGTCATAAGTGGTGTCACTCGGGGCTCCATTTAAGGACCAGTCTTGTTTAACATCTTTATCAATGACCTGCACCCTCAGTAAATTTGCAAATGACCCAAGATTAAGCAGCAGTGTCGATCTGCTTGAGGGAAGGGAGGTAGGCACTGCAGCGACTTAGGACTGGAGTGATGGGCTGAGGTCAGTGGGATGAGGATTAACAAAGCCAGATGCCAGGTCATGCACTTCAGCCACAACAACCCCCAGCAGCGCTACAGGGTGGGGGGAGAGTGGCTGGAGAGCTGCCTGGTGGAAAAGGACCTGGATGTGTTGGTTGACAACCAACTGAACAGGAGCCAGCACTGTGCCCAGG
>VZRI01010696.1:14898-30492 GCA_013397515.1 Upupa epops | reverse complement strand
TGAGAGGAGACCTTATTGCTCCTTACAACTGTGTAAAGGAGGTTGTGGTGAGGCTGTTGCTGATCGCTTCTCCAGAGTTTCTAATGATAGGATGAGAAGAAATGGCTTCAAGTTGCATCAGGCGAGGTTTAGATTGGATCTGAGGAAGGCGTTCTTTCCTGAGAGAGTGGTTGGGCACTGGATCACCAGGGAGGTGGTGGAGTCACCGTCCTTGGAGATGTTTAAAAACCAAGTTGCTAATGCACTTGAGGCCAAGTTGGTATGAGGGCTGGACTTGATGACCTTAGAGGTCCTTTCCAGCCATGAGGATTCTGTGATTGCCTGTTTAACTCCCACATCAACCACTTAATGCTGAAAGCAAGACAGCAGCCTCTAGATATTTCTAATAATTTAAATCCAACATGAATTCTTTCCATCCTGGTGCAGGCTATTCTGTGAGAAGCAGTGTTGTTGGAATTGCATGCGCAGCCTTGTTTTAATTCCTACCTAATTTTTCGTTGGTAATTTTCTCTGCAGAGCTTACTCAGTTTACCTGTAATTGTCCGTTACAAAGCACACACGTGAATCAGCCTGCCTGTTTAATGAGTAAGTGGTTCTGATTCACTTAGGTTCATTGCGTGAGCAGTGTGATCAAAGATTAAATGTGGATTTTTGAAAACAGTTTGCTACAAGATTAGGAGAAAGGACTATTTTTCTCCACAAAAACCTAGGCAAAATGAGAAATCTGCTTTTAAATCGGATTTAATGTGATTTTGTAGAAGACAACAATTATTTTGAGAATGTGTTTAAGTGTGTAGTTAGGCTCCTTTTTATTAACCTTTAGAGGTGGATTAACCGGAAGGTTTGTAATGTGCCAGAGGGGTGATTGGATAGCTAATCAAATGAAGAGAAACGTTAGACTTCTGCTTATTTAATTCTTGGCTTTATCTGTGTTGAACTATTTATTTTGGCAAGGAATTCTTGTAAGCTTAGACCACAAGATGGTGGGTTTGTGCTCTTTAATGTCAAGTGCAGTCAGTGAATGGCTTGCTTTCTAGTCTGGTGTGTTATTAGTACTCTGTGGCAATGCCACAGGACAGCAGTCAGAGTTTGGGAGTGCCCTGCGGAGGCAGAGATAAGGCAGCAGCATTCAGTGCACTTCTCGCTTCACAGCTGCAGTCCATTCAGACTTTTTGGCTTTATGTGAAGGGGAAGAGAGCCCTTACCTGTTGGAGTTTGCTCTGTACTAATCATCTGAGAATGATAGAATCATTATGATTGAAAGAGACCTACAAGATCATCAAGTCCAACTACCTTAAAGACGTGTTATCAATATTGTGCTCATTTAATTTTGGCAGTGCAAGTCATGCAGGCAGGGAAGGAGAAGCAAGCTGCCCTTTACTCAATCCTTCTGCAAATGCTTTGGCACATGAAGTTCCCTACTGCCTTGACTGAATTTCAAGCAGTAGCTCTTTGACCTTCTGCAGAGATGTGTTCTGTAGGCATTTGCAAAACACTTGCCAAGAAGTTATTTTTCTAATATTCAGCCACTAATTGTCTTAACAGGCTCTCAGTTTTGATCGTTGAAGGTATCTTTAGAAATATAAACCATCTGTGCCCTTCAAATGTTTGCAGCTTTACTGTTGCTTTATTTAACAAAACTGATAGAACAAAGTGTTAATTAATATACATCAACTGTTTAAAAGCAAAGTCATTTGTCTCAAGATTTTAAGACAATATCAGTTTTTCTGGTTGAAAGAAGAGGCGTTAGAGGCTTTGATTCTTCAGTGATCATCTGGAGATCATCTTGTTCTTACAGACAAGAGAAGCAGTAATAATGTAGACGCAGAGATGGACTCAGTTTCCTGTGAGACCGTCTAGCTATGGCAGAAGAATGACAGGTGTTACCCTGTCAAATTTTAATGCCACGGCTGGATGCAGTGGGTTTTTTTTGGCTTAGGTGGTTCAGATAGATACAGAAGCTAACACTGAGCTGCACTGCATAGGTTACGTGTGTGCAGCAAAGGGCTGAGCTAGATCTTAACAGCAGATCGTTTCTCTGGTATATTTATCTTTTCCAAATGCTCAGAAAGCAGACCATCTTTTGCTTGAAAGAGAAACAGTAATTTTATTGTTAGAGACCCTGAGAAAGAGCTTTTAAAAGTTGGTGCAGCCATAATAATGTCTGGGAGACCCAGCTTCTGTCTTCTTTTCCATAGTGCTGTACATATTCTGCATCTATTTTACCTCAGACATTTACTCCCCCTCTACTCTGCACTTGTGAGACTCCTCCTGGAGTACTCTGTCCAGTTCTGGAGTCCCCAGTTTAAGAAGGACAAAGGAGGCCTGTAACATGTCCAGAGGAGAGCAACTCAAATCATCAGAGGGCTGCAGCACCTCCCCTCTGAGGACAGGCTGAGCAAGTTGGGGTTCTTCAGCCTGGAGAAGAGGAGGCTCACAGGTAGCCTTCTAGCAGCTTCCCAGTATATGAAGGGGGCTACAAGAAAGCTGGGGTAGGGCCTTTGCCATGGGTGCATAGCCAGAGGATGAGGGGAATGGGTAACAGACTTGAAGAGGGGAGATTGAGGTTGGTCATGAGGAAACAGTTCTTTCCTGAGGGGTGGGGGGATAGGGATGCTGGAAGAGACTGCCCAAGGAAGCTGTAACTGTCCCGTCCCTGGCAGTGGTCAAGGCCTGGTTGGATGGGCCCTGAGTAACCTGCTCTAGTGAACGTGTCCATCCCTGCCTGTGCAGGCGGGTTGCAACTGGGTGATCTTTAAGGTCCCTTCTACCCCTGGCCATTCTATGTTCCTGTGATCTCATATAAAAAAAGCATTTCCAGATCCAGTAGTCAGGCATACTAGACTGGAAAGAACTGCTTTTTGACAATCGCAATTAGAGGAAAAGGAATTGCAGCCATTGCAGTGGTATTTATTAGGTTATATATAAAAAATGCAGGTAATCTGTTTGGATTTCACGCTCCTTAATGGTGCTACTGCATTGCTGAGGAAAGAGGATCAAGCTGCTTCTTATTTGAATAAATGCATTTTCCTTGGTGCCTTAAAGCAAATCCCACCATATGATGTTGAGGTTGACTTTATCTTTGATGCTGTGTTGGATCAAGATGCTATTGGTGTGCTACCCCTGCTTCTTAGCCTTCAGCTGATGATTGCAAGGTGCTAAAGAGGTATTTGCTTGGGTAGGTGATCAACTGAAAAGAAGTTGCCCCTTTCTGAATTGATTTCTCTGTGTTCTTTAACAGGCAGAAGAAATACTGAGGCGAGAGTTAGAGAAAAAGGAAACAGCAGGACTGTATTGTTTGCTTGGTGATGTTCTTAAAGACCACCAATATTACGACAAGGCTTGGGAACTCTCCAGACACCGCAGCGCCCGTGCCCAGCGCTCCAAAGGCCTCCTCCATCTTCGCAACCGGGAATTCAGGGAATGCGTAGAGTGCTTTGAACGTTCAGTGCAGATCAACCCTATGCAGGTTTGGATATGGCTTTAGTTAATTTGTGTGCTCTGTTTGTGATGATGATGCACTTCTATAAAAGCAATTCTGTGCGCAGTTGTCTTATTCTGACCAATGTTTTCACCATATACTTGGAATCCTGGCTAAAAATTGTACTGTAATGCAATGAAGACACCATTTTAAATTCAGGTTCTTGCATGCAGCTAACTCTTTGCCTGTACAGCTCTTCTATTCCAAAGAGATCATAGAGTATGTAGGGTTAGAAGAGATCTGTGAAGGTCATCTAATCCAAACCACTTCTGCGTGGAGCAGGGTCACCTTTAGCTAGATCTGCTTATGCAGAGCTCCATCCAGCCTGACCATGAATTTTTCCACAGTTGGGCATCTATCAACTTCCTGGGCAATCTGTGCCAGTGTTCCACCACCCTCATTGAAAAAGGATCTTCCTAATATCCAGTGTAAATCTCCCCCTCTTGTAGTTTCAAACTATCCCCCCTTGTCCTGTCACACAAGCCATGCTAAAAAGTCTGTCACAATCTTTCTTGTATCTTGTAATCTCGATATCCCATCCCAGTAAGGTCCGCCCTGTGAAAGGTCTGGAGAATTTAAAGTAGCTTTGTGGTTGTTTCTGTACATAAATTGTGCTCTTGTTAGCCATTTCCAGGCCCATGCAAAAGGATATTCTTCCTTCCTGGCTTCCAAAGAATATGCCAAAGCTGCTGATTTGAATTCTATGTAACTAGATATACTTCTGCTTTAGAAAAATTCGAAGGCCTCCAGCCTTTCAGATAATTTGTCTGTATCTTTCAAGTCATACTTCATTCCGGTGAATGCGAGTTCCATTCTTATTCCAGATATCTTCTTTAGAGTACAGAGCAGAATGAAGAAATGCTGCTCCTTACTGACTCAGAAAAAGCCAACAAAATACCCATTGTTCAGATAGGGATCTTACTACAACCAAGAGGTCTCTCAGATAATAAAAGGTTGTAGAAGGTGATCTTTCAAGCAGGGCTTGAAAGAGAATTACTCTGCTGAGGTGCTTCACCATTTCCTGTTCCACCCAAAGGGAAGCTTAAAACAAAAGCAAATCACAGAAAAACGGGCTGGTCCATGTAGGAAAGCAAGCTTTTCATCCTTTTATTACTCAGGAAGCTTGATTTCAGAGTGAATTGTTTCAGACAAATAGATTTGAGACAAATAGCTAGTATGGACTGGCAGACCACTGTCTTCTGAAGTGACTGTATTCTGTTGCTACAGAAATAATTGCGGTTTATTCCAGGATGTCCAGTGGGCAAAAAGCAGATGGGAAGGTGATTCTAGATGCAAAGACACTTATACAGGGAAATTGTTCATTAGTGAATGCATCCCAGAATTGTGAATGATTGATCAGGTAAACAAGGACTTCCTAGTGCAAAGAAATTCTTGGCATTTTGTGGTTATCAGAAACAATTTTGAGTGAGGGGTTTTTTAGATCACTGCAGGTGATTCTCCAAAATAGCTAATGCGTAAACCATTCTCAGTCAACCCTCCTTCAATCTTACATATTTTTTGTCCAGTCGGTCCAATTCGTTTGAAGTCTCTGACGTTAGGTCTTTGTAGTATGAGCCAACTGTCATACTACATCTTGGAGAATCCACAAAGGCTGAGCCCCTCCTTGCTTCAACTTCCTTTCAGGTGGCTGTGAAGAGCAGTAAGGTCTCCCATCAGCCTCCTTTTCTTCAGACTAAACAACCCCAGTTCCCTCAACCTCTCTTCACAGGACTTGTTTTCTAGGTCTTTCACAAGCCTTGTTGCTCTTCTGTGGACCGCCTCCAGCCCCTCAATGTCCTTCTTATAGCACAGTGCCCAAAACTGAACCTGGTGCTTGAGATGAGCGCAGTCACTTTCCTACTGTTGAGGTTGTTGGCCACCTGGACACAGTGCTGACTCCTGTTCAGCCACTGTCAATCCATAATCCCTGACCCTTTTCCACTGAGCAGTTCTCCAGCCACTCTTTCCCAAGCCTGGAGTGTTGCAAAGGGTTTTTGTGACTCAAGTGCAGTAGAAAGTTGTTTCCCAAATAACTAGCTTAAGTCCATTGTTAAACTGTGAACAGAATATCTTACTACAGACTTGTTTTAATTCTTGCCTTTCTTTGTCACAGTAAATGCAATGCAGTGAACCTTGGGGGTTTGGGCTGGCTTTAATGGTGCTTTAGTTTACATTTGACCTGTTAAGAGTTGTTCTTTCAAGCCGTCTCATTTGCTTAGCACACCAGCTTTTAGAATACGTTCTCTTATTCTTAATAATCTTTATTTTGTTGGGACTGTTACTGTTGTCTGGGCCTTGTTGAGTATTTTTGAAAGGAAATGTATGGGCTGAAGAATCCTGTTCTTAGATTTCACGTTGTGCAAACTTGCGTTTCATCTAAGAGAGACATGGTGGTGGAGAGACTGAGGGAGAGAGATCGGCAGTGGCCTCAAAGCTGTGCCAGGGGAAGTCAGACTTTAGGAAAAACTTAATTGAAAGGGTCATCAGGCCTTGGAACAGGCTGCCCAGGGTGGCGGGATGTCAAAGTCCCTCCTGGGTGTAGACGGGCTACAGGAGCCTGTCCTCAGATTTCAGATGGCACCAAGTCACACTGTAAGATTCGCACTCTCTTGCTCTCCCCCCATATCTCTCTCTCACGTTGTGAAATGTAAATGCAATCGGTTATTCCCTCTTCTTCCCAACCTTTTTCCCTTACTGTTTTCCCAAGAAAGCATCTTCCTTACCTTTGCATTGAGTGGAAATAGGGCTGAGCTGGTTTCAGCTGGTGCTGCTACCTGGGATCTTTTCACAGCACGTTTCACCTGACCAATTCACTGACCGTGCCATTAAGGACATTGTCCAAATCCCTCTTACACACTGACAGGCTTGGGCAATTGACCACCGCTTTAGAAAGGCTGTTCCAGTTTTTAACCACGTTCTTGGTAAAGAAATGCTTCCTAGTTTCCAGACTAAATGTTCCCTGAGGCAACTTTGAACCACTCCTATGCATCTGATCGTTGAACTGACATCCTGTCATTGGACTGCAGAGTCAGTATCAGTCAGCAGTGAGCCCTGGTAGCCAAGAGGGCAGACCAGATCATCCTGGGGTGCACTGAACAGCACAACCAGCCTGTCTAAAGAGCACTGGTGTGGCCTTATATTGAGTAGTGTGCACAGTTCTGGAACACAAAAGGAGGTGTTAGATCCAGATGAGAGCTACAAAGCTGGTGAAAGGGCTAGAAGGAATGTCCTAATGAGGAATGGTTTGAGCTTGTCTGGTTTGGAGAAAAGGAGGTAGGGGGTGACCTCATTTGCTCTCAATGGCTTCCTGAAGAGGGGAGGTGGAGAATTAAGCACAGACCTCTCTTTCTTGGTCTGTATGGATGAGAGGTGTCTGGTTGTAACTACTGAAAACTTACAGTGCAAGATGATTGAACTGGTGAAGTACTGTTCTCTATGCAGAGTATTATTGAAATACATCTCTATCTCTAAGCATTCCACTGTAAGCTGGAGTAAACTGATATTCTGACAAGAAGGAAGAGCTAGAGTTTGAGAAGTGTTCCTACTCAGTCAGTAGAAATGTGTCTTATGGCATGTGATTTTTTTGAAATAAACTCCCTAGTGCTTACCATTTGACCTAACAGTCATACTGCAGAGTAACTGGGTTTTTCACCACTTGAGGCAAGTGATGCAAACCTTCAGCTATCACTCTCATATTGAAATTAACATTCACTTCTCATATGGATAAGTAAATAAATTATTATTATTATTATTATTTATTAGAAATCTGAACCTAAGTTTTTCCTGTGTTCTGCATATGGGACCTTATTTATTACAAGCGATACCATTATAAGAGCTGAAAAGCAGGTAAAAGCAGGAAGAGCACAGTGTGTGCCTGAGCATGCAGGCAAACTTCTATTTGTGTGCAGGAATACGTATGTGTTTATGTAATGAATCCCCATTTTCTCTCCAGCTAGGTGTATGGTTTTCCTTGGGCTGTGCATACATCGCTTTAGAAGGCTATGAAGGTGCTGCCAAAGCATTTCAGCGCTGTGTGACATTGGAACCAGATGTATGTATCTTTGGAAAAGACATGGAGACGACTTATCTAAACACAACAAGGATGCTTTCATTATAACAAGCAAAGCAATAATGAAAAACTTGTTTAAACCTTACCCCTTTGAATAAATTAAACCCATGCATGAAGGATCTATTATTTTCATGAGGCATCGTAAAAATCCAGACCTAATACCTAACTTTGTCCAGGAATGTGCATATGAATGTCAAAATATGCTTGAGAAGAAATTCCTTTATGCTTGTATACGTTGCTAAAACAGAAAAGAGAATTAATAGACTGTGAGGGGTGATAAAAAGAGGTAAACCAGAAGAATTCAATTATAATACTTAGTCCTCTAAGTAATAAATTCTCTTGAATAAAAAGCAGCCAAATACGTGGTTGTATGACAGACAGATACACAACTCTGGGGTTCATGAGCGCAGGGAGATTGGAAATTGTTAGCCAGTGTACTGAACTGGAACTTTCACTCTATATGGTGACATGTCTTTGTTTCAGGGCAATAGATTTACTTCCAGGTAGGTGCTAAAATTGTGTTCATTCATGTCTCTGTGGCTTAACTTGACTGTGTTCATGTGAACGTGTTAACTGACTTGTCGGTGGCTGAAGGGGTGTTTCTTGTGCGAGTAAAGGATGCTGAGCAAGCTCCAGTTATGGAAGTGAAATGATTATATAGTGATTGCACCAGGATAATGACCATTTTCATTAATTAAGCCTCCAAAAGAGTTTATAACGTGTTTTACATGCTCTTTAAGCCTAAGAGTGGCCTTCAGTACCAGACGACATTTCACTGCAATACCCATTTACATTTATACGGGCTGTCTCTTCCTGAACTTAGTGGTCCAGTTTCAAATTTATAGCAGTGTAAGGCACTGGGAAGGACTCAGCTGTGTACATGGCTCTGCTGGCTTTACCAAGCAAAGGATTCTGTGAGCTCCGCAATCTATTTCAGTTAAAACAGTTGTTAAACATGATTGGATCAAACCCTGCTAGTTTTGTCTAAGATGCATTACAGGATGAGCAGATTTGTTTTCATAGAATCATACAATCACTAGGGATCAGAAGGGACCTCGAAAGATCATCCAGTGCAACCCCCCTGCCACAGCAGGATCACCTAGACCAAGTCACACAGGAACACAGCCAGGCGGGTTCTGGAACATCTCCAGAGAAGGAGACTCCACAGCCCCCATGGGCAACCTGTTCCAGTGCTCCAGTACCCTCACTGTGGAGAGGTTCCTTCTGATATTTATATGGAACCTCCTCTGTTCCAGCTGGCACTCACTGCCCCTTGTCCTAGCACCGGGTCACCATTAGAAGAGCCTGGCTCCATCCTCCTGACATCCACTCCTCACATATTTATTGACATAAATGAGGTCACCCATCAGCCTCCTCCAAGCTCAAGAGACCCAGCTCCCTCAGCCTTTCCTCATCAGGGAGGTGCTCTACTTCCTTCATCATCTTCATTGCTCTATGCTGGACACCCTCCAGCAGCTCTGTGTCCTTCTTGAACTGAGGGGTCTACAACTGGACACAGGACTCCAGATGCAGTTTCACCAGTGCAGAGTAGAGGGGGAAAGAAGAACTTGGCAGGGGTGGGATTCCCACCCACGTCATCAAAACGGCTGGAGCATGAATGCAGCACCTTAGAGCACTCAGTCATGCTGCCACCTAAACTCCTCTTTGCAGTTGAACTGGAAAGATCTAACTTAATGGATCACAACCAGAAGGCTGTTAATTGATATTTATTAACTGCTTGTTGCTGTAGTAGGCAATATGTATTTAGGTATTTCTGTTTGAATACAATAATTGCGGTTTCACTGTAGTATTGTGAATGCCTTGTAGAGAAGATGTGTTAATATGTTTTGATTAGAAAAACTGGTATTTCACGTGAGTTTCATTAGCATATTTTTTATCAAGTATTATGTAAGTGAAGAATTTATGTGGTGCTTCTCCTTTTCTCTTTACAGAATGCTGAGGCGTGGAACAATTTATCAACTGCTTATATCAGGTTGAAACAGAAGTAAGTACTTCAGAGGTTTTTGAATACATTAGGTTTTTCTTTTTGCTGACATTAATGTTTTTATTGTTAATAGTGCTTACCTCGTAGGTGTCCTTATCCCTTCAGTTCTTTCTCCCAGGTTGGATCATCGGTAAGCTATTTCATTTTACAGAAAGTAGTTTCATACTGTTTTCTAAAAAGAAAGCAGAGGGTGAGCCCACTCTCACTTTATGCTTTGTTTCTTGTTAAAAATCTTTCTCATCTCTTAAGTACAGTCAATGCAAAGCATTCCTGTGAAAGCTGGAAACTGTGGCTTTGGAGATCCGTGTCCATTTCCAGCACACCATCTAGTCACATGGTCACATTTCATTACTCAGTGGTTCACAGGGCAGTTTATTTTTTCTATATTATTTCTCTTTGGTATTCAGTCTGCTGTGAAGCTGATGGAGATCTGCACATACCCTACCTCGCTTGTTCTTCTTCCTTCACATTAACCATCAGTACAAGAAGTTTTGACCTGAATGCATTTTGTACTTCGATGTAATAAAACTTAGTTGCAGACACAGAGTACACAAATAATTTCATCCTTAAGAGGAATGTTCACATTATTATTTATTGCCAAAGAAGTAAATAAAAGAATACATTTTTTAGTACCTTACTGAAATTCTGACATTCAATTTATGCAGTCAGGAGGCTGCTTAAAGAAGGGAGGAGGTTCTAAGAAAAAGAAAATGAATAGTAAAGTAACATAAAAGTATAAATTGATAAAGATACAAATTAAATGTGAAGTAATGTCATAAATCAAGTCTCTTCTTCCAAATTACTAGTGATAGGATGAGAGGAAATGGCCTCAAGTTGTGTCAGGAGAGATTTAGATTGGAGAGTAGGGAAGAAGTGCTTTCCTGAGAGAGCAGTTGGGCACTGGAACAAGCTGCCCTGGAGGTGTTTAAAAACCAGGTAGCTAGAGCACTTGAGACTATTGTCTAGGGGTTAGGGAGGTGTTGGGATGAGGGCTGGACTTGATGATTCTGAAGGTCCTTTCCAGCCATGAGGATTCTGTGATTCGATGATAAATGCTATTACTATGCTAATCAGTGCAGGAGGGAGGAGAAAATGAAGGCTCCTGTAACAACTGAAGACTAAAAAGTACTAGAAGTCAAAAGGTTGTTTTAACTTTTCAGTAGTTCTTTTCATCCTCAGCAGTGCCTCATGAATGACATCTTTATTGGCTGCATGTGCTGGGTTGCTCTTGTTTGTGTAGCGTTCCTGTCGGTGTTCAGTGTACTGGCCGACGCTTGTTTCATGACAAGGTCTTTTAATAAAACCGTTTTCTTTGTTCATCTACCAGAATGCTAAATAGATGCAGAATTGTGACTTGTTTGATGTTGTATCAAAAACAGTAAAGAGGGGCTTATTTCTGAGTTGCTTTCTGTGGGATCCATGTGGGAGAGGAATATGCATAAAGGATAGATTTAAGTCAGTGTTAGATGCTGATAGCAGAGCGTGGCTTCTATCTGCTGTGGAGTAGCCACTCCTTTGATCATTTGTGTAGTCACTTACAGGTCGAGGCTGTATGTGAGTTTGTTTAACTTGCTCTCTAAACAGAAGATATCTATAGTAGTGGATTAGAAAGGGTAAGGTTAGTAGATGGAGAGAGGTTCTCCTCCCGCTCTACTCTGCCCTGATGAGACCACATCTGGAACATTATCTGCAGGTCTGGGCCCCTCAGTTCCAGAAGGACACATATCTGCTTGAGGAAGTCCAGCACAGAGCCATAAGATGATGGAGTGGAGCACCTCTCTGATGAGGAAAGGCTGAGGGAGCTGGGTCTCTTGAGCTTGGAAAAAAGGAGACTGAGGGGTGACCTCATTAATGTTGATCAATATGCAAAGGGCGGGTGTCAGGAGGAAGGAGCCAGGCTCTGCTCTGTGGCATCCAATGGCAGGACAAGGGGCAATGGGTCTCAGCTGGAACAGAGGAGGTTCCACATAAATAAAGATGAGAAGAGTCTTCTTCCTGGTGAGGATGACAGAGCGGTGGAACGGACTGCCAGGAGGGAAGTTGTGGAGTCTTCTTGTCTGGAGACATTTAAAACCCACTTGGATGTGTTCCTATGCAACTTGGTCTAGGTGATTCTGCTCTGGCAGGGGTATTGGACAGGATGATCTTTTGAGGTGCCTTCCAATCCCTGACTTTCTGTGATTTATTTGGGGAAGCCAGACAGTAGTGAAAGTTAAAATTCTTGTTTTTCAAGTCTGCTAGCAGCAAAACCAAATGAAAGTGGAGGACTTAAATAAACAAAAAAAGGAAAATAAGATAATTAAGCTAACAGTTTCCTTTTGCTCCTCACCAAAACGAAGCTTTACTCTGAGCAGCCTCTGTAATCAGTCCCAGTCAAGGACTGGGTGTTTGGGTAAGGCTTAGCAGTCTCAAAGAACAGACAAATAAGATACTGTAAGTCTTTTGGAAAAGTGCATGCAGGTAATTTGCTGACACCCAAACGGAAGGAGTTGGATTGGATTTTTGGTGGTGTTTGCTTTTTGTGTGTCCATAATATTTTTTCTATTATCAGTTTCCTCCAGAAAAACAAATTGTGGTGAAAACGCACTCTGCTGGGACTGACCCTCAGTCTTTTGAGTGAAAGGCTCCTGGTTTTCAACCAGGATTACTGCACTGCTTGCTGTTCCCTGGTAGGATAGAATTGGTGTAACTGCTGCCCTGGTTAAGAATCCTCTGTCATTATATTAGCCATTGAATATTTAGGGGATTTTTTTGGAGAACCTAGAGGAATTCATTAACCTGGCAAGAGTGACAGTTCATGGAGTATGATTTTCTATCCCATCCCTCTGATGTCTTCTCTACATTTCACAGTTTCATCTGACTGACTTCTTGCTTTTTTGAGAAACTGGGAGACATCATGCAGGCTAATCTTTCGGATGGCGAAGAGTAGTTTCAGAAAGAATTTCTCCAGGTGACTGAGGTATGTCAGTCAGTCAGAGCGCTTTCCCACCTGTCAGCAAGCCCCAGCAGATTCCAACTTCCATTGTGGTGAAATCCACATGGGAAGAAGTAGGGGTTTGTTAGATAAAATTTGTAAAAACCAGGGTCTGAAATCCATTGCAAAGACTCTTAGTGGTAGAGGAGCCCTGCCTGTTAGTGCATTTATTCAACAGCGCCATGTAGATCAAGATACCATAAGAGAGATGAAAGGGGAAAGGGTATGTGAAGATGCTGCCTCTGGACTGTTCTGCCACATCTCTGCAGAATGACATCAGTAGTATTCCTTGATCAGCTAGCTCTCCACATGTATTTGGTAATTCTTTTAGTAGTATGGGCTTAGATTGACTGTTATTTTCCAGCCATTCCAAACTTTAATGGCCTGATTCCCTAAGTAGATGCTTGCTTCTCCTGGCTGGGATATTTGCACTCCCCTGAACCTTCTTTTTGAAATGGAACCAACAGTTTCTTTGAACTGCCTTCCTGTAGAGACAACATGCTTGGTAACTTACTCAAGCAATAAAGCAAGTAAACTGATTTTTTTTTTTACAAAACTCATCTTGGTTGAGAGGAGATTTATTGTCATACTTCCCCCAAGAAGATTTTTACCAGATCATTTCAAGGCATTTATTTCTTTGTGGTTTTTCAGTCTGTCCTGAGTGTCCAGTCGAATGTCAGCTTCAGTGTTTTAATGCCGCAAGAAGCATAGCTCTCTGTGGCTTCAGCAAAGCTGCTTTTCAAGTTTGTTGAAGCTTTTGGCACTATGTGTGAAGCTCCAATCAGTAGGCACCTAGACCTCAGCAACATGTGCTGCAGATTGCATTCATTAAACTTCTTACTCCTCTAGCCCTGGAGATCTTACTGCTCTTTACAGCAGGGGGGTTGTGGAGTCTCCTTCTCTGGAGATGTTCCAGACCCGCCTGAATGTGTTCCTGTGCGACTTGGTGTGGGTGATCCTGCTGTGGCAGGGGGATTGGGCAGGGGGATTGGGCTAGATGATCTTTTGAGGTCCCTTCCAATCCCTAATGATTCTATGATTCTGTGAAAGGAGGTTGTACAGAGGAGGGAGTCAGTCTCTTCTCCGAAGTCACCAGCAATAGGACAAGAGGAAATGACCTCAAGTTGTGCTAGGGGAGGGTTAGGCTGGATATCCGGACAGATGTCTTCCCTGACAGAGTGGTCAGGGGTTGGAATAGGTTGTCCAAGGAGGGGATGGTGTCACTGCCCCTGGAAGGGTTCAAAAACCATGTAGACCTGTTCAAAAACCCTGTGGCCCTGGGGAACAGGGTTTAGTGGGCAGGGAGGGGTTGGGTTGATGGTTGGACTGGATGGTCTTGGGGTCTCTTCCAACCATAATGGTTCTGTGATTCTGCCTCCTCTCTGTCAGCATTAGTTGTGTGTTGCGCAGACCATACCTTTGTAAACTGTAGGTCGGCGGCATTCAGCCCATGTACATGATTTGGCCAAAGTCTCTTCAGATCCTTACCAGAGAATGCCATCAACTTCTCTCCTTGGTAAACGAATGGTAAGGGTTACCTGCAGTGGATCCATATGAAAAATAACGATGCTTCCTGACTTGATGGTCACTGTACAGGAATTATGTTGCCCACTGTAATTCCACAGCACTTTTCCCTGCCAACAGCAGCGAAACAGCTCACTGGGGAGCACCTATGCTGAAGACCCCTAATGGTGTTGAGGGTCACTCAAACACATCCCTACTGAGCAGTGCAGCATCAGGGAACGCTGTAGTGTGAGTCAAGTTTCCAGATGGCAGAGGAAAAAGATGCTGGAAAATTCTAGGTTTCTGTGCAGTGGGTGTGCACCTTTACTCTGTGTGGATGATCCCACCTCAGAAAGCTGTTGCTGTGAAGTCACCTGCCTTTGTGTGATGGAATGAGTCCATGCCATTGGGATCTGCTGTGGACTTGATGGGTTTTCATTGTTCAAGTTATGTTGCCACTGCAGTGCCAATAAGATGGTTTCCTTGTGTTCCAATTCAAAATCCAGAAAAGATTGTGGTGACATGGATGGTCTGGTTCCAGTGATTGTTTGTCAGAAGGTAATTATGAGAGCTAACAGAGCAGTTACCTTGTTTGGACACCACATGGAGTGGCATGAACTTGTGTAAGACAACTGGCAAGAGAGAGGAAGGGATTGTCATTATTTTAAGCTTGAGAACTTTCACGCTGCACTCTGTTCTAAACCTGAGTTTTATTTTTGTTCATTTGGAGCCAAATTATTTTAGTGCAGAAATGTTCTCTCTTAAATCTTCACCATAGACTCTTTTCTATTCTTTTTTATTACTGATTAGGATCAAAGCATTTCGAACCCTCCAAGAAGCAATCAAGTGCAACTATGAGCACTGGCAAATATGGGAGAACTATCTTCTCACCAGTACAGACATTGGAGAGTTTTCAGAAGCGATTAAAGCTTATCACCGGCTCATGGACTTACGAGGGAAGTACAAGGATACCCAGGTGAGGAATTTGTCATGTAAAGTCATCCTGTATGTCCATTAATTTTTCTTGGGAGACACAGAGAAGAAAGAAAAGGGGGACAAAAAGGGGGAACCTTTGCATCCAGATGGTGTTTGCCTTGATGGAAGGACAAATGTGAACCTTTCAGTTGTAAAATCTACTCCTAAATAAAACACGCAGGACAGCAATGCATAACCTCATCTTTCTATGTTGCTCCTGTATATTTTAGTATCAATAATAATACAAATTCTTAATTTAAGGAAAAGTAAGGTATTTCTCGTGTATTTGAAAATTCCACAAGCAAAAAGGAACTCATTTTTGTAGCTGGAATCGGTTGCAGTCAGAACACAGATTCTTAATATTTGCAACCAAAAATAAAATAAAGGAGGTATTTTACTCAGCTTTCCCTGTAGTTCAGTTAATTTTAGTTAAGTTCAGTGTTTGCAAATGTAAGCTCTGGGCAAAATCCAGAGCATCTGCTTCACCAGCTTTGGCTGTGATGTTACCTTGAGGAACTCTAGGTCCTGATGTGAACAGAATCTGAAAGCCACCCACAGAATCACTTAGGCAGAGTAGTGACACACAC
>VZRI01010696.1:0-14875 GCA_013397515.1 Upupa epops | reverse complement strand
GCACCCCCCCCCCAAAAAAAAACCCAAAAAAACCCAAACCTCTGCAAAATCAATGGATCTGGCTGGAGAGCATAGGAGCTTTTAGGGAATTCTTGTGTTGTGCCAGGGTAAGAGGACCCAGCTGCTGCTCAGCATTGTTCCCAGGAGTATGTTACTCTCTTATCTCATAATATCACTAAAAGTAGCTTTCTTGGATCTTGCAAGTTGGAGTCCACTGATGATGATGAGAGAGAAGAGACAGTTAATTATGCTTGCGGAAATCTCTTACTGCTTTATGGGGGACAGGCATGTTAACAACTTCGTTTAGGTAATTTCTTAAAAATAAACTGTAGGTTAATACAATCCTGGCTGCTGTGAAGCTAACCATGGACAGGGTAACATTCTGTATGGCAAAAACCTTTTGGGTTTGACAGAGCTGAACAGTGAAAGGTCTCAAACTGCACTAAAAGGTGTCTCTGTGAAATAGGTGGCAACAATTAGCTTTGGCAGCTACCATTTTGTGGTTCTTGGTAGAGCCTGTGTGTTTGTTTATTCACAGAAAATCTTGTAGACTGTTGGCTTTTTAATGATTTTTTTTCTCTGTTGTTTATTTAAATAACATTTTTGGGGGTGACCTCCTTTATCATTTTAGTGACATTAACAGCTAACCAGGAATAGAACTTTCTCCATGTGTTTGTCAATTTTAGATACTTTGATCAGATCATCAGATGGCCAGGGTTGGAAGTGACCTTAAAGATCATCTTCAAAGTTCCAGCTCCCCTGCGCAGGCAGGGACACCTTCACTAGAGCTGGTTGCTCAGGGCCACATTCAACCTGGCCTTGAACACTGCCAGGGATGGGGCAGCCACAGGTTCCTTGGGCAGCCTGTTCCAGCATCTCCCCCTGCCTTTCACAGGAAAGAATTGTTTCCTCATGACCAACCTCAGTCTCCCCTCTTCAATTCTGTAACCATTTCCCCTTATCCTTTGGCTATGCGCCCGTGTCAAAAGCCCTACCCCAGCTTTCTTGTAGCCCCCTTCAGAGACTGGAAAGCTGCTAGAAGGTCACCTGGGAGCCTTCTGTTCTCCAGGCTGAACAACCCCAACTTGCTTAGCCCGTCTTTATAGGGTAGGTGCTCCAGCCTTCTGATCGTTTATGTTGCTCTCCTCTGGACCCATTCCTGACCCTCTCTGTCCTCCTTATGCTGGGGACTCCAGGACTGGACACAGTACTCCAGATGAGATTATACAGACCCTTGTTAGTGTGTTTTCTCAAATTTTAGGTAGGATATTTTAATAAGATGCTGGGGATGTGGCTTGCACTAAATGTCTGTACTTGTTGCAGGACTCTTATGTCATTGTGTTTGGGTACAGCTGCTACCATTTGTACAGCAGTAGAGATACTCCATGGATGCTACCTTTTTGCATACTAGTTTGAACTTTGTCTTTTCATAAGTAAAGTGCTGTATGGGTTTCATCATAACTTCTCATACGGCTTCCTCAATTAGAAGGATTTAACCAGCTGGACAAGGAAAACCTCCGAACCTGGTTAAAGTATTTGAGAGAGGCTTTAACCCATACTCTTACAAGAGAGAGGACAGTATTCCCATAGCAAAGCAAAATTGTAAAAAACACCGATGTGAATCCAAAAGCTGCTGCTGGGATTGTTTGCATGGCTTCCCCTTCATTTCTGAGCCTCTTCCATTTGCCATTGGCCTGTTCTAACCGGAGGTGCTCGGTAACCAGTGTGCGGATGCAGATTAATAAAGTACAACCTGGAAGCATGTGCTTGTGTTTCCATGCAACATAGTATATTCTTCCCTCTGATTATATTTAGTGTTTGTAGTTGGCTTAGATTTTAATTGGTGGGCTACTAAGTTACATGACCTAACAGTGAGAAAGAAGGTAGGTAATAAATATGCACAGAACTGGAATAAGCAAGCAGAGTCAGGTTGAGTGAAAGCAGAACGCTTGTCTCAGTTTTTAGCACAGTCATGGTTGCAGAGCACCCCTTGTGAGACTGAATGCATAATTGAATATACCAGTTGTAATGACCCTGCTTTGTGTTCCTACATCAGATTCTTCTATTCATTTCAGAATAGCATGAAGCCATACTCCTCCATCAGTAATTTATTCTAATAACAGTAAGGCTTTCAGTCTTCAGCTGTGATTTCTCTTAGACCACGCTGGGTTTTTTTTACAGGCCACAGCTTTGGGAAATGTGGCTTCTGAGCTACTCTAGGTAGTGAATAACGTAATCCTTGCAGCAAAGATTCTGAGATCAGGGAATGATGAAGTTGAGGATGTGTATGTACAGACTCTGCAAAAAGCGTTGAAGGAGGAAAAGCTGAAGGGCTCCTTATGAATAAGAGAACAATGCAATAGAAGGAATGGCAAAGGACGTGCTTTCAAAAGCTGACATGCCCTAGTAACACCCGTAAATGTTACGAACACACTTTCTTACCCCTTTTCCTTCCTTGTTCTGAAATTCATCAGATTTTCATATTCCTGTTCATGCTCATGGACCTTGAGTACCTTTGATAAGATCTTACATTATATCTGTCAAGGTGCTGTAGAGGAGGCAGAGACAGGCACTACCTGGGCTGGTTTTAGGGGTGTGCAGAACAGGTCTGATGAGAGGCTGAGGGAGCTGGGGCTCTTCAGCCTGGAGACGAGGAGGCTGAGGGAAAACCTCTTTGCTCTCTACAACTATCTGAAGGGAATTTGCAGTGAGGCAATTCTTGGCCTCTTCTCCCTAGGAACTAGAGATAGGACAAGAAGAAAAGGGTTCAGGTTGTGCCAGGGGATGTTCAGATGGGATCTTAGGAGAAATTTCTTCCCAGAAGGAGTGGGGAGGCCTTGGAACAGTCTGCCCAGGGATGGGGTAGAGGCACCATCCCTGGAGCAACTCAACAAACAGGCAGGCAGAGCGTTTCAGGAGATGGTTTAGTGGTTTGGGATCTTGGGCAGCTGACTGGACTTTTTGGTCTTGAAGGTCTTTTCTAGCCTTGATGACGCTATAATTCTATGATAATAAAAAGTAAAGGTTTACTGAATCATCTTTTCCTTCAGCTAGTAGATCAGTGGCTGAAAAGGACCCAAGGAGAAAGCCTCACCTGTTGTCATGATCAGTTTAGTGTCTAAATTATTAGTATGAGGTGGTAGATAAATGTGAAAGACTTCTGCCCTGCAACACGTGCACGCCTGGGGGGCAAGCAGTCTTTTTACTTGGAGAGCTGTGGTTCTGTGATTAACAGCTGCTCTGTGGGCCCGAAAGGTTGCTCGCTGCATTGCTGGCAGAACACAGATCTTCGTCCTGTGCTGTTAACAGGTAGGAATTCAGAAGCATAGACAAATGGATCTTGTCTGTAGTCCTGTGTTCATGAGTATCTAGGAAGGCTTTTCTGTTACCCTTTCCATCCAGTACCATCCTCACTTCAGTGGTTCATGCTGCCAGACTGCTTCTAACGAAAAGCTGCAAGAGCTTGTTCCAAGGGGCTTTTGAGGGCCGAGGGTAGGAATAAATAATTTCAAGAGTTGTGTTTCTTTGAAGTAGCTCAGTAATTACTCCTGTATTTTGTTGTAAAGCTTTAATTTACGATGGGCATAGGGACAGCTCCTGCACTGCAGCTTTGTCATTTGGAATTTGGTAAGGGTCTCTCTTCACTTGAGCACTGTCACGTTTGATTGGTAGTAATGACGCTTCTAAAATGGTTTGGCCAAGTGAATTTTTATGTGAAAGGAGTTGTTTGGAGACAATTGTGGAACAGGGTGACTGGATAGCAGTCCCAGCATTTAGAAATGATTGGGTTTGTTTCTAAGGGTTTGTCTCTGTCCTACAGTGGGTTTTGTTTGATTTTTCATAAACGTGCATTATTAACAAAAGCAGAAGCGAAGGAGGAACGTTTCAGACTCAGCACACTGGTCGTACTGGAGCTCAGCTCAGTAAAAGAGGAATGAAAAGACAAAAAATCAACTGTTGGTGTGGGATCCTGAGCCCCAAAGCATTGCATCAGTCAGTCAGTATGTTTGATAAGGAATTAAAATCTAACACTTCACAGAAGCACGGAATTATTGAGGCTGGAAAAGAACTCTTAAGATCATCCAGCCCAACCTATGACCTGACATCACCACAGAGTATCGTAGAGTCATCAGGGATCGGAAGGGACCTTGAAAGGATATCTAGTCCAATCCCCCTGCCACAGCAGGACACCTAGATCAAGTCACAGACCAGGACGCTAAGGGCCACAGCCAGTCTGTCCTTAAACACCTCCAGGGAAGGGGACTTCACCACTGCCCTGGGCAGTCCAATCCAGGCTCTGATCACCCTTTCTGTGTGGAAGGGCTTCCTAGCATCCAACCTAACCGTCCCCTGGCAGCTTCAAGCCCTGTCCTATCATTCTGGTGCTAGCTGTCTGGGAGAATAGCTCAACCTGACTGCAACCTCTTTTCAGGTAGTTATAAGAGTGGTAAGGTGTAGTTTCCCTCCCCCCGTGACCCCCCTGAGTCTCCTCTTCCGCAGGCTAAACAAGCCCAGCTCCCTCAGCCTCTCCTAAAATGCAAAGCCCTGTAATACTGCTGATACTTTTAGACCATTAGCACGTTTCCCTTGCAATCTGAAAGAGCTGTATTTAACTGTTGCCTACAGCCCAGTAGTGTTAATGATTCATTACTGTTTAATGGACCTTAATGGACCCTTTAATCCAGGCCTTGACAACAGTTTTAGTTTAACTGCTGTAGTGCTAAAGCTCATGTGATTAATTGTGCAGTTTGTGCTGTAATGTGAGACTGTCCTTTTGCCAGTGAGCTGCATCTTGGTTTGCGGAGACAGATCCCTATCCCTGTTGTATTTTCACTAGAGTAGAGGTATTTCTATGTGGCTGCATTAGTGCCTTGCTATTCATGCAGAAATTAAGGTGATTTCATTGGACATATTATTATGGCAAGGACAAAAACACTGCCCAATGAGAACTTCACCAGTTGGGAAGTACCAGCATGAAGGTGTTGATATTCCTGTGCCAGCCTGTATCAGAAGCAGTGTAACCAGCAGCAAGGAGCTGATGCTGTCCCTGTACTCTGCACTTGTGAGACCGCGCCTTGAGTCTTGGGTCCAGTTTTGGGTGCCACAGTATAAGAAGGACATTGAGGTGCTGGAGCAGGGCCAGAGAAGGGCATCAAGGATGGGGAGAGCTCTGGCAAACAGGCCTTTTAAGGAGCAGCTGAGGGAACTGGGGTTATTTAAACCTAGAGGAGGCTGAAAGGCAACCTTATTGTTCTCTACAGCTACCTGAAAGGAGGTTGTAGTGAGGCTGGTGCTCATTTCTTCTCCCAAATTTCTAATGATAAGACAAGGGGACATGGCCTCAGGTTGCATCAGAGTAGGGAGTAAGTTTAGATTAGATCTTAGGAAAAAGCTCTTTCCTAAGAGAGTGTTTGGGCACTGGACCAGGCTGCCCAGGCAGGTGATGGAGTCCCCGTCCCTGGAGGTGTTTAAAAAATTAGTAGCTAGAGCACTTGAGGCCATGGTCTAGGGATCAGGGAGATGCTGGGATGAAGCCTGGCATTTGATGGTCTCGGCAGTCCTTTGCAACCATGAGGATTCTATGGTTGTAAGCCTGATGAGACTTCTGTTTTGTTTTTATCACTGTTTCTTTCCCAGTCTGTGTCTCATGCACTACAGAGAGCAGGTAGTTCTCAGTTTGGGTTTTATTTTTTGGGTTTTTTTTTACTCAGCTTTTCTGAGTTTTATTTTCTGCTAATGCACCATAGGATCCAGTATCTCAATTGACACTTCGCTGCTCCTTACTCTGTTGAGAAGGAACTGAGGCACGACAAAATAGTTTCCTAAGTTTCCATGCCCACTTTGGAACATGAAGAGCAAGGTTTTTATCAGGGACACTTGGTATTATTTAGCATTTTATACTTCATAGAATCATAGACTCTCATTAGGGATTGGAAGGGACATCCCCCTGCCACAGCAGGACGCCTAAACCAAGTCACAGAACAGAACATTATGGATTGGAAGCAACCTGGAAAGATCATCCAGTCCAATCCCCCTGCCACAGCAGGATCACCCAGACCAAGTCCAGGCTGGTTTCAAACGTCTCCAGAAAGGGAGCCTCCACAAACCCCCTAGGCAGCCCTCTACTTGGCAAAGCCCAGCTCCTGTTGAGTTCACTACCAGCTGCTCATGCTCAGCATTTCTGCAGGACAGATCCCACATTCTCAAGCCAAGGACTCAACACAGCCATTACATTAGTGATTGTAAAACACTTGATTGAACTGGCTTGACTGGTAATTCACCACAGGTGCCTTAGGCACAATTTCCCAAGATGGTTTCCACTTGCTTTCCAGCTCCCGGTATACACATCTTTCAGATTCTGCAGGTACTTCAGTAGAGGTCCTGCAAACCAGTGTCTGCTGTTAGCTGAATTCATGTAGTTCAGCATGGTTACTGTTCTTTTCCTGACCAGATTGTAATATGAAAATACCTTTAGGATACTGCCACAATTTCCTCTCCTGTCCCGTCCCAGTCACCCTAGCTTCTGTCTTAGCTCTTTGCCCTCTTTATTTCCACCAACCACAGGATGTTATGGCAGAGGTTTCAATTAGCTTGATAAAGTATTCAGCAGCTCGTTTGCGGCTTCTCATATGGGACCATGTTTGTGTTTTACTGAATTATTATTACAATAATACTACAGATAAGACTGTATACACAGTGAGTTGAAATAAAACCTCTTTTCTCCCGCTTTCTTAAGGTACTGGCTATTCTGGTCAGAGCAGTAGTGAACGGTATGGAAGATCGTGCTGGAATGGCTGTGAGTGGCTTAAAAGGGAAATTGCAGGAGCTCTTGGGCAGAGTGACTTCCCAAGTGACAAACGACGGGGAGATCTGGAGACTTTATGCCCAACTTTATGGAAACGGTCAGAGCGATTGCAGTGAAGATATTGAAAAGGTAACTGTGCTGAGATACGTTTTCATGGATAGACACTCCTGGTACAAAGCCTCTGTTCTCTAACTGTAGTGCTGTAGTGAGCCACTCCTGTTCCAGACATGTTCAAGTGTCTCTTTAAGCTGATTTCCTGCTTTTCCTGTTCCTGTGGCACATGTTTTTGTTATCTCATAGGGTCAAGATGTTTGTGCATTAAAAAGAGATCTCTGACCATTATTTCCTTTTCAAACATTCTGTCTATCACAGCACATGTGCACTTCTGCATTTATGCTGTGAAATTTTGGTGGCAGCAATCTCACGGCTAAAATTAATGGATTTGTTTTTTTCCTAAATTGTAATCTGTGATTCTGAAGTCAAGAATTTGCTACTTCCGGAAAACAGTGGATCTTAACGGAATGCTCCATCAGCCATCTCTATACTTCTGTGCAATCTCTGAAGGAGAATGCATTTATGATAATCTATACCACAGCTAGAGTACCAGGAGTAAATGTGCTTTGTCCTTATTGAGCTTAAAATCAAATCAAATCATGCTGGTTAATTCTTCATGTGTTGAATTACTGGTTCTCTTTACCCATTTCTGATTTTGCTGCCAGAACCCCATCTCTTGTTCCTGTCACTTCCCAGTAACCAGTCTGATTGCATTCCCAGCCTCTCTGCACACTCAGCAAGGGTTCGCTTTGCTGAGCGCTGGAATTTGCTTTACGGCATTAGTTTTCCAAAATTCAAGTAGCCTCATTGCTTGGTCAAGCCCGTTAGGCAGATGGAATTATAGAATCATTAAGGCTGGAAGAGACCTCCAAGATCATCCAGTCCAACTGTCAGCGCAACCCCACCCCGTTCCCCAGGGCCACATCTGCTTGGTTTTTGAACCTCTCTGGTAATAGTGACTCCATGCCCTCCCTGGACAGCCCATTCCAACCCCTGAGCAAATGTCAAAGCCCACCAATTCTTAGGCATGTGGGATTAAACTTGGAATTATTTGAGCCTTACTCGTCTTCTTCCTCTTTATGCTCTGCACTGTCAAATACCTTGTTTAGTTACAGCCGGTGTCTTCGGTACTCCCAGTTCTTCCTGCTTTTCCTTCCCTATTTTAATTTGCAGCTGAACAATAAAGAAAATTTGGAGTATTTACAATTCCGAAAGACAGACAGTGCAATATCCTGTGATACATCCTCGGATTCAAACGGTCGGAGTAGCAGAGGCCCTGTCTGCACTGTAAATGTAATCACTTCAGAATCTGGTTAGATCACCGACCCAGTTATGAACATGGTTTCAATTTGTAGAGGAGACAGGACTTGAACTGTGTTTTCCGCATCGGGCGGGTTGTGGAACACGCTGCTGGTCCAGATTGCCCTGCACAGTGGGGATATTTATAAACACTGAAGTTCGCTCATGCGCGTGTCCGAGTGTAGCAGTACCGCACAGATGATGAGCAAAGCTGCCTGCAGCCACATTATCCGTTATTGAAAAGAAAAAAGAAGTGCAAATGAGCTTACAGCACACGAGCAAGATCACTGCCAAGTGTCCTCTTACCGTAATGTAAAAATATTAAATCCAGTATTTATTTCCTTCACTATCACGAGCACTGCTGTGTGTTAGGCAACTATGAAGTGACTGCAACTGTCAGTCGGAAAATTCCAGACATATTGTTGTAGTTTTCCACCCGTATTTGTTCTACAAATGTCAGTGAGCTCTAAAAGGGCATTATTTGCTATGTGATGGCATCACAGGACAAAAAGATGACAACACATGTGTCACACTGTCATGTCACAGAATCACGGAGTCATCAGGACTGATAAAGGGCTGAGGGGAAACCTCACAGCTCTCTGAAGGGAGGGTGGGGTGAGGTGGAGGTTGGCCTCTTCTCCCTAGGAACTAGTGATAGGATCACAGGAAATGGGGTCAGGTTGTGCCAGGAGAGGTTCAGATTGGATCTTAGGATAAAAACTTTGTTCTAGAAAGAGTGGGGAGGCCTTGGAACAGGCTGCCCAGGGAGGGGCTGGAGGCACCATCCCTGGAGGTGCTCAACAAATAAGCAGACAGGGTGTTTGCAGTTAATAGCTGGGGGGTTGTAGGGTGGACAGCTAGACTTGATACTCTCCTCGCAAATGTGGGTTTTGACCTTTATTGCATAATGCTTTCTGTAGTCCTGTTGAGTAGCTGTGGAGCTTGAGGTCATGGTTTGGCAGTGGGCTTGGCAGAGTTGACTTAATGGTTGCACTCAATCTTAAAGGTATTTTCCAACCTAAACGATTCTGTATTTCTATGATTTTATTGTATTTAACCAATTCAGTTTGGTTTTGTTTGCATTTGAAAGAATACCTTGTGTGTCTGGCTATTGCAATGCGGGAGGTGATGGGTTGGTTTTTTACTTTTCCCCTCTGCCTCTCTATTTGATGCCCTAAGTCACCAGTTCCTTCAATCACAAGACACAGCAGTGCTTTGTAAATTGAATCAGACAGAGTTTAGGAGTTAGGAGTGTAAGATTATGTAAATGTTGGTTTTTTTGGGGTGTCCTTTTTCAGCTTAGCATTTATTTACACTTCTGTGCATCTGACCTTCCATCTCACTGAGTACTGAATGCATTCCAGTCCACTCCTTTCCCAGAGAGGAACCTTTCCAGCCTTCACATTTCCTCCTGATCTGTATCCAGGCTATGAAACCCTTCAGTCCCTTGAACTTTCACAGTTCGTAACTGTTTCTTTCCAAGGTAAATCCATGTTGCATAAATGCAAACAACTTGCCCACAAGACTTTGAATTCTTTCCCCTCCCTCACATCTGCCAGCAAAATCCCCCAAATGTGCAGCTGTGACTCAGACACAGGCAAGATGAAACCAGACTGCTGCTGTAAAAACTGTTGTTCTTTCTTTTCTAAGTTCTTGCCTCTGCTGGTCAGAACACTTCCAATTATAGCCAGGGGTATGATGAGAAACATCTATTTGCTGTGGCTCAACCTAATGCATTTGTACTGTGATTTGCATAAGTGGTGTGAACTCCAGTGTCAGAGACAAGATGAAACTTTCGGGGTCATGACCCCAAGTGTGGTCTTTGTTCAGCAGGCTCAAGTCTGTCACACTCATGGACAAGTACCACACTGAAAGGTCTTTTATTCCTTTATATAATAAACTCTTGTCATGGTTTAGGCTCAGACAGCAAAAATGCACTACCCACCCCCTTGCTTGCTGTCCTCATACCCCCCACAGCGGGATGTGGAGAAGCGGAAGAAAAAAGGCAAAACCTTGTGTGTTGAGATGAGAACCAGGCTAAGGACAACAAACGGAAGGAAGAAATAATAATGACACCAATAAATAAATACCTAAAGCAAGTGGGACACAGTGCAAGCGCTTACAGAGCATGAAGCTCGGCTCTTTCCTAGCCACAGTCCCCCCGCTATCTACTGACTGTCACAGCATGTAGTTCCTAGTGTAAATTAACCCTATCTCAACTGAAACCAGGACAACTTAAAGGCTATTAAACATTGGAACGGGTTGCCCAGGGAGGTTGTGGAATCCACTGCTCTGGAGTTGTTTCAGACATGTCTGGATGAGTTCTTGTGTAGCTGATTTAGGCTTTAAGGTGGTTATGCTTTTCAGTAATCTGTGTCCTGCTTGAGCAGGAGGGCTGGACAACATGGTCTTTGAAGGCCCCTTCTAACCCTGATAAACTGCGTAAACTCTTGAAGAGTTGCCATTGACCCAAGCCATTTTACTTCTGACATGTATTTGTTGTGTATTCCTGATGCTGCAGAAAGAAAACAAAATTTAACAGCAAATACTCATTTCTTCTGCTCAAATATTTATTTTTTTAATGCGTATAGTTAACATTTCCTGACCAAGAACCACAGCAGTGTGGCTGCAGCTGTACAATTCATTATTCACCAAGAACACCTGTACAGAAAGCCAGCTTTGATGCACTCATGTAGAATTTCTTCACGTTCCAAGTGGAAGCACAAAGTACTGTTCCATTTTTCATAGAGTCATTGAATGCCCAGGGTTGGAAAGGACGTTAAAAGATCATTCAAGTTCCAGCCCCCTGCACAGGCAGGGACACCTTCACTAGAGCAGGTTACTCAGGGCCCCATCCAACCTGGCCTTGAACACTGCCAGGGATGGGGCAGCCACAGCTGTTCCAGCGTCATCCCCCACCCCTCACAGGAAATAATTGTTTCCTAGTGTCTAACTTCGATCTCCCCTTTCATGTGTGTTTCATTACAATGAGCTGGCAAACGTGGATCACATCCATCAGTCTAGACATTTTCAAAAGATAAAAATTCAACACATGGTTCTTTGTGTGCTTCTCATTCTTGACATGCAGTGTTGCTGCAGAACATCTGCTCTGCAGCTGATGCTTGCTGGTGCAAAGGACCCTACTTCAACTCGGAGGAAAGCAAGCAATTTGTAGACAATTAAAAATAGATCAGTCTCCTCATTTATTTTCACTCACGCTGATGTTTCTTCTTCTCCTTGCAGTCGCTGCAGTGTCTCACTAAGGCACACAAATGTGAAATTCAATCACGCAACTGGGAGAAGGATGTTTCTTCTTTTAAGGAAGTGATGAAAGGAGCCATCGAAATTGCACACGGTATGTTTCACCTGAAAAGAACTTCTATGGCTAATGAAGAGTGTCACAAATGTTTATGAAGCTTTGTAGTATATCATACAGTGGTCTGCTTTGCTCATTACATTTATTCCTGATACTGAAAGTCCTCTAACAGAGACCACCATCCAGTAAGACATATGGAAACACACCTGGAACGAGGCAGGCATTTTGTAGAGTCAGTAAAAAAAGGATTGTGAGCAGGGAATCAATTAATTTCATAATGCAAGTGAAAATGCATCTCAGTCCTCACATCGTAACCGAAGTTGGATTGGCAGTGCCAGTCAGGAGGTGGACAAAAGTTAGACTCAGTGAAGCTCTTCACTGTGCTGTTGTATTCACGTTTAGGAAGAGTACATATACACCTGGGGTTTAGAGATAGCCATTCAAAATTACTTGACATTCTTTTTCGATGGGGGCATATTATATTGAGATTGTTGTGGAAATGCTGTTGTTTAAAGATTGCTGCTGTTAAAGTAATGCCATTTTGATTCAAGCTCCTGTGTTTGGATTCTAGTGGCTATAAAGTGCAGCAAGAATAAATCTAATCCTTATGAAGCTTTGCAGATCCTTTCTTCAGCTCGACTCAACTTACGAGGCTTGTCAGCCAAGGCAAAGGTAGGAATGTTTGACAGGTAGGAATTTTTGTTGGAAAGCTAGGGATGCTGTTCTTTTACTAGAAACTATTTCTCTGGTTTCAATCACTTGTAGATTGGATAATAGCTGCCTGTCCCAATGCATCATAAGCTGGGGATTCACTTTTACACTGTCAAGGATTCCAGTTTTACATAGACTTTTATTTCCCTTCCTCCTGCTGGTCTTTGACAGAAATAGACAGAGATAAATGTTCAGAATTCTGTGACTTAAATCAAAGAATCACAGAATTATTGAGGCTGAAAAAAGACCTCCAAGATTAATCAAGGCCCAGCCCATGACCTAACATCACCACATTGGTCAGACAAGGGCACTAAGTGCCACATCCTGTCTTTTCTTAAATGTCTCCAGGGATGGGGACTTCACCACCAAACTGAGCAGTCCTTTCCAGTGTCTGAACACCCCTTCCATGAGGAAGGGCTTCCTAACATCCAACCTAACCCTCTCCTGGTGCCCTGCCTTCTCATCCTGGCATGACCTGGGAGAAGTGCCTGACTCCCACCTGACTACAACTTCCCTTCAAGGAGTTACAAAGTGTTAAGATCACCCTGAGTCTTCTCTAGGCTAAACAACCCACCACCCTCAGCTTCTCCTTACCAGACCTTTTCTCAAACTTTCAAAAAACCTATTCCTTAAGAGAGTAGTCATGGGGGAACCAAGTCTCAGAAAAAAATGAATGTAGACCTGCAGAAAGAATCAGAACATGTCAGGTTGACTTTGCATTGCTTCCAAGTGAAACACTTTGAATAACTGAAATAACAAAAGCAGTTATTTACTGAAAGAACTCATTTTAGTATGGTTTTCCTGGATACCCTATCAATTCAGATTTTATTTTGTTGGAGCCTGTCATCATGTTTCTTTCCTGTTTTTGGAGTTGCGATTCCACAGTCAGGCACCCAAAGAGCTGAGTCTGTTCCTGCACCATGATTATCTGATTATGTGTAAAATCTTAGAATCATAGAATCACCAGGGATCAGAAGAGACCTTGAAAGATCATCCAGTCCAATCCCCCTGCCACAGCAGGATCACCCAGACCAAGCCCAGGCGAGTTTCAAACATCTCCAGAAAAGGAGATTCCACAAACCCAACAGGTACCTCACTCCAGTGCCCCGTCACCCTCCCTGGGAAGAAGTTATAGAATCGGTCAGGGTTGGAAGAGACCACAGGATCATCCAGTTCCAACCCCCCTGCCATGGGCAGGGACACCGCACCCCAGAGCAGGCTGGCCAGAGCCTCATCCAGCCTGGCCTTAAACACCTTCAGGGACGGGGACCCAACCACATCCCTGGGCAACCCATCCCAAGCTCTCACTACTCTCACGGTGAAGAACTTCCTTTGNTCCAGGTGGGGTCACACCAGAGCGCAGTAGAGGGGGAGAATCTCCTCCCCCAACCTGCTGACCACACTTCTCCTGATGCAGTCCAGGATCCGGTTGCCCTCTGGGCAGCAGGTGCTGCTGTCTCATGCTGAGCTTTTCATCCACAAGCACCCCAAGGTGCCTCTCCTCAGGGCTACTCTCCAGCCAGTCCCTGCCCAGCCTGTATCTGTGCTTAGTATTGCCTCACCCCAGATGCAGGACCTTACACTTGGTCTTGTTAAGCCCCATGAGGTTGGCTTGTGCCCACCTCTCTAGCCTGTCCGGGTCCCTCTGGATGGCATCCCTACCCCCTGGTGTGTCTGCTGCACCACACAGCTTGGTGTTGTCAGCAAACTTGCTGAGGGTGCACTCAGTGCCTCTGTCCATGTCACCAACAAAGATGTTGAACGAGACTGGTCCCAGGACTGATCCCTGAGGGAGTCCGCTTGTCACTGGCCTCCACTGACAGCCATTCTCTGGGTGCGGCCATCAAGCCGCACATTATAACATGAGGCACTGAGGACTGATTGGGAGTGAGTTTTCATTCAAAATACACTTACTGTCTTAACGAGGTATTGCTACTCGTTGTGTAGGGCTGTTAGAAAGCTTCTATTATGACATCCACGCTTGTATTACCAAGTAGTGATCTGTCACCGCTGTGCTAACCTTGGCTCACTCTCTTTTCAGTCCTATAATTTTAAGAATAAAAACCTAAGACAGCTGTATAAGCAAACACAAGCCAGCTCCTTAACTCTTGTTTAAAATACCGACACACATAAGTCTTTGGAACGTGGTGCAAAAAGCCACAGCACGTTTGCTTTGTTGTGATCCACAAAATCTTGTGCTTTTTTGAAGTGTGTAGACTGTGGAAGTGTTGACAAAGCAAGGTTTATACAGCACAAGATCACAGAATGGCTCAGGTAGGAAGGGACCTGGGACATCCTCTAATCCAACCTCCCTGTCGTGAACAGGGTTGCCTCTTGACTAGACCAAGTGGCTCAAAGCCTCATCCAGCCTGGCCTTGAGCGCCTTCAGGGAGGGGACATCCACAACCTCTCTGGGGAAACTGTTCCAGAGTCTCACCACCCTTGTATTGAAGAATTTCTTCCTAAGTTCTAATCTAAACCTGTTCCGCTTCAGTTTAAAGCTGCTGTAAAAAGTCCCTCTCCAGCCTTCCTGTAGGTTCTCTTCAAATATTGGAAGGCCACTATCAAGTCTCCCCTGAAGCCTTCTTTTCTCTAGGCTGAACAATCCCAGCTTCCTCAGCCACTCGGAAGTGGCCTTTGAATGTTAATCAGCTGCCTTGGGCCGCTATCATAGAGTCATTAGGAATCAG
>VZRI01010695.1:257577-281703 GCA_013397515.1 Upupa epops | reverse complement strand
TCTGTGCCTAGTAAGATCATGGAAGAGATCCTCCTGCAAGCACTACTGAGGCAGGAGAATAGTGAAGAGGTGACTGGGTAAAATCACCATGGCTTCAGCAAGGGCAAATCCTGCCTGACAAACCTGGTGGCCTTCTATGAACGGGTCACAAGATTAATGGATGAGGGGCGAGCAACTGTTGTCATTTATCTGGACCTGAGCAAAGCCTCTGACACTGTCCCGCACAACATTCTGGTCTCCAAGCTGGGTGGATCACTAGAGGGGTAAAGAACTGGCTTGATGGCCACACACAAAGAGAGGCTGTCAATGGGTTCATGTCCAAGTGAAGGCCAGTGACAAGTGGAGTCCCTCAGGGATCAGTCCTGGGATTAGTCTTGTTCAACATCTTTCTTGGTGACATGGCCAGAGGCATTGAGTGCGTCCTCAGCAAGTTTGCGGATGACGCCAAGCTGTGTGCAGACATGCCGGAGGGCAGGGATGCCATCCAGAGGGACTGGACAGGCTAGTGAGGTGGGCACAAGCCAACCTCATAGGGTTTAACAAGACCAAGTGTAAGGTCTTGCATCTGGGGCAAGGCAATACTAAGCACAGATACAGTCTGGGCAGTGACTGGCTGGAGAGTAGCCCTGAGGAGAGTGATTTCAGAGTTCTTGTGAACAAAAAGCTCAACATGAGCCAGCAGTGTGCACTTGCGGCCCTGAAGGCAAACCGGATCCTAGGCTGCATCAGGGGAAGTGTAGCCAGCAGGTTGAGGGAGGTGATTCTCCCCTTCTGCTCCACTCTGGTGAGACCCCANCCTCTACTCCACTCTGGTGAGACTCCACCTGGAGTACTGTGTCCAGTTCTGGAGCCCTTATTACAAGAAGGATGTGGACATGCTGGAGCTTGTCCAGAGGAGGACCATAAGGATGATCAGAGGGCTGGAGTACCTCTCCTATGAGGACAGACTGTGAGAGTTGGGGCTGTTCAGTCTGGAAAAGAGGAGGCTCCGAGGTGACCTTATTGTGGCCTTCCAGGATCTGAAGGGGGCTACAAAAAAGCTGGGGAAGATATTTTAGGATAAGAGGTAGCAACAGGACTAGGGGGAATAGAGCAAGCTAGAGAGCAAATAGAGCAAGCTCCGTCCCTGGAGGTGTTTAAGGCTGGGCTGGATGAGGCTCTGGCCAGCCTGCTCTAGGGCAGGGGGTGTCCCTGCCTATGCCAAGGGGTTAGAACTGGATGATCCTGTGGTCCCTCCCAACCCTGACTGAATCTATAACTTCTTCCCAGTGAGGGTGACGGGGCACTGGAGGGGGCTGCCTGGGGGGTTAGTGGAGTCTCCTTTTCTGGAGACATTTTAAACCCACCTGGACCTGGTCTGGGTGATCCTGCTGTGGCAGGGGGATTGGACTAGATGATCTTTCAAGGTCCCTTCTGATCCCTGATGATTCTATGATTCTAAGTGGAGAAAATCGAGCACAGCCAGTGATGGAGTTGTCTGATTTTCAACCTATTCCAAATAAAGATGCCAGGTTTTGTGTTGGAATTCAGCCAGGCCATAGTCCCTCATTTAAAATATTTGTTACATGATTAATTAAAAAAAAAAAAAAATCCTGACATTCTTTTTAAAGCAGAAAGTAGGTGAAATGTCTGAGATTGCTGATGCATTTCAATTCTTAATGTCAGAAATTCCCGTACATATACTGCGATAGCATTGCCTTGAGGAATGCATCTATTTCTTATAAAGATATGCAGGCTTTAACATAAATTATTTGCCCCTCTGTAGCTCAGTGGACTTACTACCTTCACCAGGATATTTCTTCGAGTTAACGGTCTTTTCAACTCCCAATGTAATGTCCATGTGATAATGTAGTATGTTGACCCCTGCAGAATTTCTTTAATATTAATTAATAATAAAACTACCCAGATGACAAAATGGACAAATTCAGCTCTCATTTCCACTACAAATTTCTGCAAATAACAGATGACTGCTGGATCTCTATGCTCTTCTGTTATATGCCAATGAAGGAAAAAAAATCTGACAAGCAGGAGAATACCCAAAACATATTGCAAAGAAATTAGTATTCTGCTTGTCAAGTTGTTTTTCCCCTATAGTTGTTAGTGAAAGCAATTTAGAGGTAGATATCATGTGATAAATCACATAATTCTAGAAGACAGAAAAAATTAAATATATCCTTGGTATACACTAAATTACATTAAGTCAGAAAATTGTCTGAGAAACTCAAAAGAATCCATTGCTGGTTGGGCTGGACAAGAATGATTCAACTAAATACTTGACTAGAGCTATTTGTGATGCCTGACAGAACATACACAGGGTAAGACATAGACAATCACTGCCCAAGAGACACAGTATATGCGGTCCTGAGTCAGATTCTGTTCATGACGATGCCAACTGCAGTTCACATGGTAAGAGCATTTCTGGGTCCCAGAAGCCCCACATAGTGCAAGTTTTTTTGTTAACAACATTTCTTATTCCAAAATGAAGATTTTCTGTCTTTTTGGGAAACAATCCAACTCTCACCAACACTAGCAGAAGTCATTACAAAGTATTTTGGGTTCTAACTTGTAGTCTGATTTTTTTGACGGAGAGAGAAGAGATTATTCTTTTCCATCTCGGAGATTTTCCATGTCCATATCTTGACCTGAGAATCTGCATTACTTATTAAAAGAATGAGAGATTAACGTTCAAGCTTTTTTATTTTGATTTACAGTCGAAATTAAGAAACCATGTTCTTTGTCTTATACGTGCTCTATTTTTTCTAAAGTCCTCTTTTCATAATAAATCTTCAATAGCTTCATTTTTATTGGCTTGCTGCTTGTTTTGAGGGAAGCACTTGAATGTCACTAACTTCTATTTGGATGGAGAGCAGAAACAAGTGCTTAACATTAATCCTGCCACAGCATACTTTCTGAATTGTGTCCATAGGTCAAACCAACTTTTAGGTTTGTCTTCTGTGATAATTTCTGAACTGAAAAAGTAGTTGTTTGCTTCTTCTTTGGTCTTATCTTGTATTTTCAGACTCTGTAGTAACAAAAGTAGACTATCCAGCAAAATAGTGAACTATGCCTGTCTTTGTAATGCATTTAAAGTACTCTTAATTACAGAAGTATTTATAGTTATTACTCCTTTGGTGCATGAGTTTAGAGAATTGCCATTTCTTTAAGAGTATGTGCTTACATTTAAGTGCATGAATAATGCCCTCTTATGGCAAAATGTAGTGATTCCCACAAATTTATCTTGTCAAAAATACTTAGAATTTTGATTTCAAAAAAACGCACTTATCCTAGAAGAAGGCTTAGTGGGTTATACTAACCTTTTTTATTATACTTCTTCCAATTCTACGATATTTGAGAATAAATTCCAGTATTGGAAGGTTTATTATTTGGTTTTTTAACAATTTCTATAAGGATCTCATTTTTAGAATATTTTGATGAGTGGTTTTGTCAACAGCTAAATTAGAATGTGCCACACATATTATGCATATATTTATTGACAACAAGGAATTTAACTGATTTCTGGAAGTGTTAGTAATATAAGTAAACAGTAAGGAATAAATAGGCAAGACTGTAGTAAAATATTGCCAAGGATGTTTACTTCGTATTTTACACTACTTTAGAAGTGCCTTAAGATAAATTTATATGAAGTAGTGCAAGTGTTTCAAATGTTAGCATTAGCAAAGTAGTAAATAATAGAGTTCTTAATAAAATTTTGTATATATTCTGGTTTTATATTGTATTTTATTCCTTCTAATTGACTTTGAACAACTGACAATGAACAAATTGATTTTAAGTTATAAAAGTGTAATTGGGAAGAAGATACTATGTTGTGGCTGCCAACCAAGCTATAGATTTTTTTGGTGCTGTTGGTTTAAAACAAACTACTGTTAATAGATTCAAATAAAGATTCAATTAACAAATGTTCTGGAAAGAGACAGATTTAAAAAAAAAGATAAATATTTAGTAGAATGTTTTTGTTGTTTGAAAGAAAATGAAACTTAGACTCACTAGAAATTTTGGTTCTTTCAATAAGAAGCCAAGACCTAAGTCAAAACAACAGCATCTGTTTCATATGATAGAAAATCCTGATATTTAATTTACCTGATGCTGCATTTATTGTGTATCAGCTGTTTTCATGAAGCCTGTACTAACTTTTAGAGGACAGTTAATAAGGTAATAGATACAAAGAACATTTCTAATGCATAATAGCCAATAAAGAGGTAGATTTCATTCTATGACAACTTGACAGTTCTTGTAGTTTCAACCAGTAAAATTTGATTTTAAGCTGATGACTTCATGTTATTTTAAATTTACTGAAACCCCTATTGTCCTGAGGCCAAAGACATGTTCACAAATGTCAGCAGACTATTAAACCCCACATACCATACATTGGTTTCATATGCTTTTACTATCTAGGACAAGTGTTTGCTCATGCCTTTTATGCAAGAACACGCTAATGAATATGATGAGTTGGCTTTCAAGAAGGATTTTGGTGACTGAAATATGATAATATACTGAAAAATGCTTTTTTAAGAGAGTCTCCAGTCTGTATGAATGCCCATGACAAAGGAGTAAGAGTTCACACAATCAATATTACATGCAGCACAGAACAAAATAAAGGCCCAAGATTATTTTCTTTAGGACCTTAGAAGAATTCAGTGGTATTTATATAACAAATGTCAAATTTTACAGACATACAATATCAGGATCAAACTATCTGTGTCATACTGATTCCAGATACAGACCTCAGTTCATAGTAGGCAACATGACATTCTCTTTAAGAAATGGAAAAGAACACTTTGCTAGGAGGGTATTCTTCCTTAATACTGAGATAATACTACAAAAAGAATTGAGACTTGAATCTTATGGTATCTCAGTGTTTTCCACCTTGGGGGAAATATTTAGATTAAAATTGCCACTGCTACTTCAGTTTCCTAAAGAAAAGGTTCAAATTTTTATAAAGGGCCACTTGAGTGTTCTAGTTTAAAATCTCAACTCCAGTAATAGCTAAGGTGTAATAAAAAGGGATCAGGCTTAATAAGTAGGAGAGGAGACATTTCTGGTGCCAGAAGACAGTGGGCAATACTCAGATTGTTTCAGTCAACTGGCATGCATGGAGTAATTGATGACCTTTTATATTAGTTCTGTTCATTTTTTCTTGAGATACAAGTTATTTAACTTCTATTTCTTCTAAACTTAGAGAAAATAATAGGGACAGTGGGCCATCGTTAAGTAAAGACAAGGTATATGCAGACTGGTCAACTTCTTTTCTAAAGTATCATCTTGCAGAACACAGACAATATGCAGTGATCAATCAGCTGACAAATACCATCAATAAAGATTAGTATGTACTCACAGAAAACAAATTGAAGCCTGCAAGGTATACAGTCATTGGAGATCAGAGGAAAGAATCTTTGGAGATGAATGATGGAAAATAGTACTGCACTGCTGTATTATGTGGGACCAGACTGAGGGTAATTTTATAGAACCAGGCTTCTACTAGTTTGCTTCAAATCTAAGAAGAATGGGGAAAAAACATTTGCCTATGTAAAAGGCTTCTCCAAAACTGCTCCTTGTACTGCAGGACATTCATTCCAAGTACTTCCTATACAAAGATTACACACTGTTGCATCTGCCATGCACTTGTGCTTTCTTGTATTTATAACTTCTTTGGCCTGAAGCCATCCTTAGTGCGTCAACCCATCCCTTTTCATTCAAGTCTCACTAATACATATTCTTACTAATCGACTTGGAAAATAATGATGACTTGTTTTGGTTGTTAAAAACTCAAACCCAGCTTTGTGCAAGCACAGTGACTCTGGTTAGATCACTGACCTCATTTAGTCATGACGACTAAAAGGTGGAAAATGTGACCAAAATACTGCTCTTCCTAGAAACAGTAATACTGTGCTTGCCCCACTGAAAACAGGAGGCATGAAGACCTGATGGTGTATCAAGAATCAGCCTGCAACTTCTGTACAGACACAGAAGCACTTATTCCACAGTGACCTTCCAGAAATCAGTCTGTTCAATGACAGAGGCTACTACAAAGTGCTGGTTCACTGATTTCTGGGTAACTCATTCAGAATTGGGTTTATTCAATTAGAGACAACTGAAGTTTTATCAAACTAAAAGCATAATGTTTTCCTCTGTTCCAATACATGTAATAATACTTCAATAATGTGGTTCTACTAAGCCTGTTCCTCAGAACCTAATTATTCTTAGGCTGTGAAAAAATCAAATTGTCTCAGCAAACATACTTTCACAGAATCTTAAGTAATGGAAAGCAAACTGATGAATTCAGTTTGACAATTCATTGTTAGTCACATGTCAGCAATTTTAGAAAGCTTTGACCTTCATGATGAAGCCTCACTCTTCATAAGTGGTTGTAATCTGACTCACCTGAATAAGCCCATAGACCAGTTATGGCACACTATGTCCTAGAACCTTCACACAGTGGTACCACCAGTAGCTTTATCTTGGCAGTCACCTGAATCTTTGGAGTACTTGTGAACAAGAATATAAATTGCTATTCAAATTAGCATGCCTTCAAAACAAACACATAATAATTTGCCTATGGTACTGCTGGTACATTTCATGCTTTCCCCATTTCTTCATTTACTATAAGAAAGAAAAAAAATATTAATTAATTGAATTCTCTAATGATCTTGCACTGCTGTAAGTTGACTTGACACTCATAAATGAGGACAGAAGAAATAGAAGTTAATACTATTTTCTCTCATTACTTGAAATCTGGACACTTACTGTAGACATAGTTCCTCATATTTTTAAAGGAAGGAACAAACTGTATTTGATGATCATTTTATTATATGTTACTACTTTTTTCGCTACAATAAGTAGCACTTGATCTTGTCTGAATTTTAAGTTTTGTGATTGTATCCAAAGCAAAAATTGATTATTCAACCCGTTGATCATTGTAATTGCTAGATGTTTCCAGTCCAGTGAGATGATACAATTCTCTTCCAATGTGCTTTATCAACCCAACTTTGTCTCAGAAGGTTCCTGTCTTCCTCATCTGGCATCTTGATCCAGCTTTGTTTCTTTTCTCTGCCTTCCATCTTTAAACCTGTGATCCTTCTGGTCTTACTGTTCACTTTTTCAGGAGCATAAAATCTAAGTGGGGAGAAACAAAACAGAACAGAAAAGCCAAATCCCAAACCAAAATGTTAATTAAACACTCAGATCCTTTCTTGCCTTTCTCCTTCCTGGCTTCACTTTCTGTTTAGGTCTAAAGCTAGGCCCAGGTCTATTAGGCTTATTTGTTTGGGTAAGAAGCAGACACCATGCACAGATACAACAAAACCAGTGTCTTGTTTGCTTTGGTCGTGAGGGTTTGGCTGCTCAGATTACATTGCAAGAGTTGGAACTGCTCAGATTTTGAAGCTGAGAGCAAGAGCCAGATTCTACCCTGACACGTGTTAAACTGCACATATTTACAAATCTCACATGCACCAGAATATTATGGGAGATTAGAACTAGAAGCAAATTGTATGACACCTTTATGCTTTGTGCAATAGTTGAATGATTACAAATCAGCTGCAAAGCAGAGTCCAACTTCTTTGTCCGAATCCCTGCGTTACCCCGTAAAATACACAGCCTGGAAAGCAAGTGTCCCACATACTTTTCATTTCACTCACAGAGCTGATTCACGCCAGCAAATACTGAAGCCCCACCTCATAGTTTGGAGAAGTAATTTCCATTCCATGAGTTTTGCTTGAAGCTAATACATGCTATTACAAAACATCTGAAGTAAAACTTTAACCATTTCGCTCAGCCCAGCTGTGAAGTTCAAACTATTCAAACTGCTCTTTAAAGTTAATTATCATGCTCTGACCTGCACACATGCACATGCTAAATACAAATAAATCAATAGGGCATGCTTATTCTTGTTTCAATTTTTTTGTTTTTAAAATTAGCATGCTCTTGCTTTGCCTAGCAGATATATGAGTGTGATGGTATCTCACAGATTAAAGTTTTTGCATTTGTCTCTTTGTAGTTCATTTGCTATTTTATAATCTGAAAGTCCTTGAGGGAGTGTTGGAAAGCCCCATAATTTTCCTCAAGGTTCCATTTTACCTTTTTATCTCTGAGGTAGCTAGCACATGTGAAAAAGAAATTCAGATAACCAGATGGTTCCCCAGTGTCCATACATACAAAAGCACTGACAAAGGCGAGTGACTTTAACTAATGCTAATGTTGATCCACGCTTGAGCATATTGTCTTTTTCTAATGCCGTATTATTAAAAGCATGTGTCTGTGGTCTTACCTAGAAGGTTTTTATTCTGAATTTTAAGAAGAAGAAATTAGAACTATCATGCTTATATTTATTTATTAAGGCAAAAATATTTGTGGAGGACAGAATCACAATTTTTAGTGTTGGCATTTAATGGTATCATTCTCCTTTTTCTTTGACTGGGATTTCCACCCATTACACATCTCCCAGAAATCTCCTAAAAGAGAGGTGATTTAATATTTGCTTTGTGGTTTTCTGTGCGCTCTCCTCTGAATCACTCCACACAGACCAAAGCAAGAAGGATAACACGGTATTAGCTGATTCACTTGTTGCTTGGTGATCTCTGACTGCACTTAGTTGTGGGGATTTTCCAAAGTAGACAAACAGCTTCTCTTTTTGCTAGGGTCCTGATTTCAAACTCAAGTACTGAACATCGCCACGTTTCAAGGATGAGCTCCATCAGGTTCAGAGTCACACTGCCTGTCCACTAAGAGAACAACTTCTCTAATGACTTAGTTTAAATAATCCCTAGGTCAGCAAATATTCTATGGTTTATTTGTGTTAAGGAATAGAAGAGCATCAATACTTCTAGGGATACGTGATCCAGATAGTTCATTTTACATCATCAACTAATTCATCCTCAAGATGTGATCTGAACTGGGTAAAGGTTTTAAAAATTCTCGTCCTATTTCTTTTCTGGCATCTGTTGTAATGTGACATCAATGAAATCTCATGTTAAATCCTGAGTAAAGAACACCCCATATTTTTATAATTTCTGGGATTATAAATGCCTTATAATAATGTAACTCCTTACTTGAATTAAGCACTAACTTCAGTAAGCTGGCACTGATGCATGGGGGAGAAACAGCTTTTGAAATATATGTGATCATCACTCATGCAGAGCTATTACACAGCGTAGCCTATAGACACAGGCCATAAAGAAATCCACATATATAGACAAAATCTGATTAGTAAAGGCACTGCATTCAGGCTACTCCCTGCTCTCTGGCTATAATGTGTTAGTATTATTGACTGCTTTGGTTAGTATGGCCAGGGTGTTTAATAGTTGGAAACAAAATCATAACTCAAGTGTGCGCACTGATTCATTGTGGGTACTTGTTTCCTTGTTAACATATTTCTGCCTGTAGGACATGGCTGCAAGTGCATCACAAGATGTGCTCCCTCAAAGCACTACTGCCAACTATACCCTGCTCTCTGCAACCTGACTGCCTCGACTGCTTCAGAGACCACCTCTCTCCGCCAAAGTAAACCCTGATTCAGAGTTTTCACTTTGCAGGTCAGACCAGCAGCGATATTGCTTGCAATGTAACTTTGGAAAACCTAGCCCAGAATCCAAATGCTGTTGTCTGGAAAATTCTAGAGGCTTTATTATTGGAGCTGTGCTGCAGTTTACAGTTTCAGAACATCTTAGGGCAATTTTTCAAAGCTGTCCCAGCGTTGTAAAGAGTGCAAATGTCATTAAAATCGGAAAATTTGCTCAGGACCTTGAGGAAAACTTGAGCTTGAGCAAGTGCAGCTCCCAACCTCCTGCGCCACAGAAAGCTTGTGGTTAAACTCCTGGCAAAGTCAGGAGACTGAAGTACAAATCCAGCTACTGTTCCAACATTCATTTCTTACTCTTCTTCGTTCATTTTTTTTTTTAAAGATTCAAATAGAGGAAATAATTTTGGGGATGAAAAAAACCCCTCTGACCACGGCTGAACGTGACCTGGATTCTTCCTCACCACAACCCCGCTCTTTAGCTCTTTACAGTGACATCTACCGGCCTTCCCCAAAAGCTCCCGCTGCCCTCAAACCTACCCTCTTCCCCGAAAGCTCCCCGCAGCCCTCAAAGCTCCAGCTCTCCGAATCCCTCCAACCGTAGCCGTTCTCCAGGTCTCCCCGCTAGCGGCTCCGCTTCCCGCCCGGCCCCGACACCTCCCCTCTGAGCTGGGCCGCCTGTCCCGGCGCTACGTTCAGGGCGCGCCCGGACCCCCGGGATGTCCTGTATGGAACTTTCCTGGCGAGTTTCCCTCCCTTCTTCAGCGAGTCCCGCGGGCGCGCAAACTGAGCGCACAGGGTGCCAGCGACTGCCGAGTCCCAAGCGGGTCTGGTCCCCTAAAAAAAAGAAAGCCCTTGGCTGTCCTTTGACCAGACCCCCCCGCCAGCCAAGTGCCGAGAGGGCAGCTTTTCGCGAGCCAGCTCCCGTTCCGCGGACGCTCCGCGGTGCCTTGGGCGGGCCGGGCCGGGCCGGGCGGGGTGTGGCCTCGCCATTATTTATGAGCTCCAGCCCCTATTTGCTCAGCTAATGATGCTCCGGGGGCCGCGGAGCCTCGCCTTGCTGCGCGGCGGCGGTGAGGGCAGGGCAGCGCCTGTAACTGGAAACCGGAGCCTCCACCGGCACCGCCCGGCCACTTTCCATTCACTCCTAGGTGCTTAATTGAGGGCTGGTGAGAAGCGCTCCCAGTGCCTTAGGAGCCGGCTATAAGGATTATTTTACAAAGGAGCCCGCGGTGCTCTTTGGAACTAGCGGGAAGAGAGACTTTTCTTTCCTCTTTTTTTTTTTTTTTATTTATTTGATTTTATTTTTCTTTCTACAATGAGCCAGGTTTGGAATTAAAATGTTCTGATAGCAGGAGTGGAGTCCATCAACTGACTGAAACCAGATAGGAATCTGTATCACTGGTTCCTCCAATAGCAGGGTAAGCATACTTGAAAGTTCTTTTTCTTTGCTGTAAAATATATGAAGTGTATTTGATGGATGAATTTGCTGCTGTTCACAGATAGTTAAAACAGTATCTTCTAGACTAGCATAGTCTGTGTTTGGTGAGGGTTCCCCCTCCCCCTTCCACACCCCCTTCTTTTTTTCCTTTCTTCTGTTGAATTATTTCCCTCCCAGGATTTAAGTGTAGGACTCAGCCTGTGGCAGATGACACCTGCACAGCTCTTCATAGCAAGACTATAGGATACTTTCTGAAAGTAATGCAACATGCTGTAAGCGACCTCCGTGGCAGCAAAACTTCACTACTTGACTTTAGTATTGGTTTTCTGGTTTGTTTAGAATAGGGTGTGGGAACAGAAAAATAATTAGACATTGCCTGTTGCCTATCCTAAAAGATTCTTCAAAAGTACTTGCATGTTTTTGGGTCTGTGTGTTGTCAGCAGAGATCATGTGCACAGGACATGCTCAATATAGTATCATGACTTACTGAGATAAATTCAGAACTGCGATATAAGCCCAGACGGAGATGCAAGCCTGCAGTGAGTTTGTGTTCACTGACCAGGTATGTAAGTCATGGAAATGAAACCAATTTCCATTAGGTAACTAGCATGTCAGGTGCCCAGAGGTATCTTTTTATCACTGTACATGTTTATTATTTACATGTCTTACAGCTGGGTTAGAATCGTGCAACTCATGATTTGAATCTTAGATTTGGCTGTCACTTATGTGTTAACAGTGAAGATCTGTGATTTGAGCAGTGAGATGGAGCAATGTTTCACTCTTGTAGCTGATTGCAGTAGAAATGGCAGGAGGCACGAGAATGGGGGGGAAAGAGTGCTGAAACATAAGGAATTTTCTTCTTATTTCCTACTGAATCATTTAAAGGAAGAGAGAAAGATGCACACTTGTTCCTCTGACTTTTTCTCTCCTTTTGCAAGGAAAACAGTGCTACTGCTGTAAAATGCTAATCTTGCTGCATCTGTTAAATCACATGTTCTGTATGATTTGCTGTTTGTTTTGGCCTGGCAAAGAAATTTTATCAGGGTTTAGTGGCATTTTTGTCTTAGAGGAGGGGCAAGTTAAAGACTATCCCATGGGCTAGTCGCAAGGTTTTAAATTTAAAGCCCACAAAGCAGCATTAATACTAGACTCTGTGCAGCCTGTTTAAAAATTATTCTTGGCGAAAAACTGTACAACTGTCATTTTATTAGTTAACAGACCCTTAGAGATAATCTGAAACTGAGCCAGAATGGATATGTTTCTCCTGTAGACCAGATCTGTAGCTGGCAAATTTCTGACACTAGTGTTTTTGTCAATTAGCAGACTCGCAGCATTACTTGATGTTCCTGCATTTCTCAGTACTCCAGAGCAAATAGTGAAGGACGGTGGGCTACAGAGCTGAGTGCTCACTCACACACACTCCATCTTAGCTGCAACTTAGTATAAAATTCTCATGCAGAGAGAAGCCTTTCTAGATGATTTACAGTGAGTAGGCAGGGAATGACAGAGGCATTAATGAGATATGGGGCTTTTACAGCTAGGTCAGTGGTGTGGATCCAACCCAAATTGGTTTTGACCTAAAGTCATCCCAGCCTGACAGCTGGTTCCTCCCATGCAGTGGTGGTTACAGCTGGTTGTTTTAGGACAGGTGTGAATCACAGAGGGACCAAGTAAGCAAGTATGTAGAAACAGTGACTTCCACTGGAGGGACTGTAATGCTAGAGCAGAACTGAAGTCAAGAAGTGCAAGGTGATTGCACAGCCAACAAAACGCTTCATGAAAGAAAGCCTGTAATTCGGTGTTCTAGCTCTAGGAGTTATATCCTTTAAAGTGCATCCACTTACCACAGAATCAAATATATCATCCGATTAACCAATTAGTGGTGTCTAGTAGAAGAGCTGTTGATGCCAAAAAAAGAAAATATACATAAACAAGGAAGTAGAACAAGTCTAAAATAAGTGTGGTTTGTTCTCATCTTTGTAACTGAGCTGCATATAGGTGAAATGAAATTTGGGCTTTATGGTTTTGGAAAGATACAGTTTAAGAGCATTATAGATGCTTCTAAATGCTTTTAATGGGTGCTAGGTTTTATGGGTCTGGTCCAAAATCCATTGAAATTGATAGGTAAGTGCCACTGACATAGTGAGCTCAAGCTCTTCCTGTCCTAAGAAAAGGGGCAAACTTGGTTTTGGGTGCTTTCTGGCTCCCTGAGGAGCTCAGTAGCTAAATCCTATAAAATGAATATAGATTTGGCAGATGCACAGGAGTAGCAGAAGTACTAAGTGTGATGTACTGTTCAATGCTAGACACTGTTAGTACTCTGTAGAAGCCTACAAGAACAGGTAGGTATCTCAAAAGCAGTTAACCCATGAAACAAATGCTGACTAATAGTTTCAGGCATGTTGTAATTCTTTTGGTTTCAATGGTTTTGTAATTAGTGACGTATGTAGTAAGGATATCCTCTTTAAAAGAAGATCTGGAGGGCTATTAGAGAGCTCAACTTACTGAAACTTAAAGCTCATTGCCAAGCACCTTTTATTTCAAATTCTAGAAGTAAAAGAAAACCAACAACCCAAACTGTCCACCCCCCGAATTGAATCCCTAAAACAAAAACAAGAGAACAAACAATCTTAAACATGAAAGGGGGATCAAATATGATGTAAAGTAAGGAGAGATGTCTAAAAATATCATCCAGCTTTTTATTCATGAAACTTTATCTCCTGTCCTTGCTTTGCTCTGACTTGACATTTAGTATAATTATTTCCCCAGCAGGTGGAATTGTCCCTGTTTAAATGAACTTAATCTAATGCTGTGGTGTGCCTTAGCCAAAACTCAGGCTGTTGGCTTGTACTAACAGACAGAGAGGTCTTATTGTGCCAGCACAGAAGACCACCAGGGAAAACCATTTTCAAGCAGAAAAAACAGAAGTGCTGTACCTCCTCCACATTGTCACTTTTTATGGCTTCAGCTGGAAGGGCTTTCTAACATAGATCTTTTCTGCAGTGGTATCTTTGCTCTGCAGAATTGTAAAGCAACAGTAATGTGATGTCTCTGTCTTTCAGGTTTTGTTTCTTGGATATTAAGCTGCAAATCTGAAGAGATGGCATTTCTTGCCCTGCACGTGTTGCTATTTATTTACTTTAGCAGTGTAAAAGGATCTTCACAGCCTCAAGCAAGGGTGTTTTTAACATTCAATGGTAAGAAAGAAGATAAACATTCTTAAGCAAATATTATGATTGAGCATTTTCTTCTTCCCCTTAAATTCAATAACCGAGTAGGAATTGGCCTTTTGATTTGTGTCCACCATTATTATCTTTGGTTTGTGTTGCTGAGTTACCTGTCAACCTAAATTTGTTTTTTGCCTGAAGTTCATTGCTAGTGTGTGCATAATTAATAATACCTTTATTTTGAGAGTTATTGTGGCTTACTAACAACTAAGTGTTATTTCTTATCCTTATTTTCTGAGGCAAAAGATGTTAGCACGCGTCACATATTAGTAGTTATTAATGATTTCAATTGCTTTTATTCAGTGGCCAACTCTGAAAACTGGGCAGTGTGATGGTTTACTTAGTTAGCCAGGCACAGAGTCCTTCATAAAAATTATAATTCCTTGTATACTTGCACAGTGTATTGGACAATACAGAGCATATAGCAATCACTTATACCTACATACTATAAACAAACAAGCAAAGTTGTTAATTTCAAATGAAAGGCACTTTTACTTCTGAAGTGATGAGCAATACCTTACTGCAGTAACGTGGAATAATCATAGTCAGGTAGCTTATTCTTCTAGTATCAATTGCTGTCTTAAATGCTGTTTGAAATGAGATCTTGTGTCACTAGCTATAAAGGCATTGGTTATCTTCATCCCTCTACTTTTTCCGTGCTTGTCTTTTGAGGCATGAGGGCTTGCTACATCCTGCACCAACACTATCTGCATTAGGATGATTGGTGTGGTTCATGAATGCAGGGATACATGCTAACTGCCAGGTCCTGCCATAGGAATACTTTGCATGCTCTGAATAGTCTTTTAAGAATCACTTTTAAAACAACTATGTCTAGTAAACATCTCAAAGAGCTACTCGCTATGATCCTAACTGTGTACTCTTGAGTCTGAGAGGCATCTGTAAGGAGATCAGCCTAGTTGGACCTTTCACTAATACCTATCAGCAGACTGAAAAATTACAAGATATGATATAGCATATAAGGCCTTGAATGTATGAGAGCAATACTTAAAAGGTGTAAATTGGCATGGTTCCAGTAAAAGCATAGTAGGAATTGCATTATAAGAAGGCTGCCACATTCAGAAATAGGAGGAAATTTGTTTTTCTTGCTGAAGTACCATTGTGTTAATGAAGATGATACTTGGTTGGTGCAACTCAACACAGAAGCCAGTTTCCCTGTTGTGTGTGTTTACACCAGCAGATTTGTCGCAGTTACATAGAACAGGCTGATTCACATTTCCCCATTTTGCCCATGGTGGTCCTTGAAGTTAACTGGGCTTTCCCCAATCTCTTCATGAACATTAAAATCACAGGAAGTTTTGCTGTTTAAACTCATGAATGGGAGAGAATAATAATGAAAAGCAAGAGATTTGTGTTTCATTTCTTAGCTCATCACATCTGTCCTGCAACTCTAAGCCACAGAATCGCTCAAAGGCAAAACATCCCAACTTTGGTTAGAAAAAAAAATGAGCGAATTGAAACTGTAGTTTCTCTGTCTCTGAAAGGAGGTTGATCCTTTCTTTAAAAGGGGTTACCACAGCTTTATGTCATGGTTAGCCCTATATCTGCTGAGGTATTTTGGCCTCAAGAGCTCTGCTACCCATGCCAGCCCTAGGAATACAACCTTAGTTGTCCAGTTCCTAACTGTAACCCTGCTAGGTGCCTCAACTACAGCTTCCTTCTACAATGTCATGTACAGTTGGCACATGTCCTGTGTTCTCTCCTTTTTCTTTTGAAGCAATGCATTGCTTTTCTCCAGTGAAAGTTAGGGGGAGTCACCAGGGCATTGCAATACTCTCTGGCTATATTAAAGTGAGCATTCTCTAATATTTATCTTTTATTTTTTATTTAAATCCTTAGCTTTCAATGGATCTTTCAGAGTAATAAAATAAATTATTTCTACATTTTAAATGACAAGTAATACCTTGAATAAAGATTTGAGCTGTTTGTAGAATATAGACCCGAGGATTTTATGCATAAGGCTGATTTCCAAATGGTAAGAAACAAATTTCATTATGTGAGAAGCGTTTGCAGGCTGTTGCATATGACAAGGTAATGGCCTCACCTTTAGCATGAATTTTTGTTCTATTAATATTCATTTATTTGCACAGATACTGATATCGGGGAAGGTGAAATGCTGTATTGTTCTCTAGCCAAGTGTGGTAACATATTCTTTCTGCATAAGCTTTTTTATAGCCTCCTGTTTTTAAATCATGCAGAAATATCGAATAATTGGCTGCTCCATACCCTAAGAAGTTGTCAGTTTTTATGGAGACTTGTCATTCTTTTAAAGTGCATCATTTAAAAATAAAACTATAATTAGGACTCCTTATGTTTTAAATTACATTAGACAATAAAGAGAAATCATTCAAGCTTAGGATACTTAAATGGTATTTTTCAGGTTCTGAACTGGGTTTGGCTTGGTGTCTATAATTGCATTGCATAAGTTTTGGGGTAGTATGTACACAGGAGGAGAAAATGAGTGATGCTTTTCAAAGCTAACGTGCTCCTTCAGGATCAAGTCAATTGAGCTTATTCACATCGCAGCATTTCTCATGGGAAAATCCAGCAAGTATCTTGACCTATTCCGTTGTTCATCGGGAAAGATAAAAATGTGAATCGTTTGAATCATGGGCTGCTTTTCTCTTTGCCACCTACTTCATTAAGAATTAAATGTAATTAAAAAGTAAGCCTGGGTAATACCTCAAGAGCCTGATAATAGGGATTTTGCAATTAACTTCAATGGATGAAGGACTGCAACCCTAATTTCTATTTTTGAAATCAAAAGCCTGGCCCCTTGTCTAATTAAAATGTAGTTCATGACTTAGCTAAGATTGTTAAAAGTGCATCTGACGTGAGTGTGAAACTTACTGCTGTCCGCACCCTGAATGTCTTGGAAATTGCAGTGCCATACAGAATCCCAAGGCCTGATTTTTACTGCTAGGCACCTTGTATAGACATTTGCTCAGCTGAAAGAAAAGGCTAGGCTGGAGCTGAACTGCATGCTTTGCACAGGTATGTGTGGTTACACATGGCACTTGGTCTATGGAGAATCAGACAAAGGGGTTCTCAGTCTCCTTGGAATGATTTGTCATGACCTAATTGTCCTGTTCAGCTGTGATGGCTTGAACCATCAATATTTGTACAATGTCTGTGCTTGAATTGCTGCAATTGCAGGCAGAAAGATGGCTTCAGCTTTTTCTGAAATTGCAAAGGTGTGAAGCCTGTGGTGCAGCAGCTGCAGCAGTGTTGGGGAATCATCTGCTCTGTTATCACAGAATATGTAAGACCAAGGGAACCTGGTATGGGAGAAGCAAAAGATGTACACATCTGCCTGCACTACTAGTATATCATCCTACCTCCTCTTAGGTCTTCTGGCTCACTATCCCCAGAATAGTTCTTTCTTAATATGCTAAAATAGCCCATCATAATTTAAAGCACCCATTTATTTTCTTGCCATAGCAGAAGACCTACCTTATCTGTTTATGAACTATCAAGGCTAGAGTGTACTATTTCTCAAGCTACAGGCATTCCTCCTTGTTACTACTTGTTCCTGAACAGAAAACTGGGAGCTTTTTCCTTCAGCCTTTACAGGGAGAAAACTGTTCTCAAATCAGTGGGAGTATTATGCAAATAAGAAAGGAGTTGTTAGACTCCAGGATAGTTTCAGACTTTTGATTTCATTCCAGCTTCTTGCAGCTGTTTATTACAACCCTGAAATGTTGGGATATAACATTTTAACATCAGGTTCTTAATCAGTAGAAGCAGTTCCAGTACTTACATTTGAGAAGCTCACTCAAGGCTTCTTAGAACTTTGAATATATATGGCATGCACAATCAAGTGATCATAATTTCTTAGTTTACTAGGAATGTTTAATGTATTCTTACCTAAAATATCTGGTCAAGCAGATATTTCCCATGTAGATTCTCCCATTGTCTCCAGTGAAAATTCTGTATGAGATGTAGATCACAGGTAATTTGCAGATGGTTTTGGTCCTCTTTTCATCATAAAATTACTAGAACACGTAAAGCACTTTTAAGAAAATACCAGTCAGCTTCAGCAATGACAATTAAGAAGCATAAAATGATACCAGAGCAACAGCAACACTTATTCAACTGTCAACATATTTTAAAAGATTTAATGCAACCCCTGTGGTTACCCTCAAGGAAAAATAAAAGAACTGAGAACCATTTTCTTTGAGCTCTTGAGCAACAGCAGTACAACTTGTTTTTAAACAATCCCTCATTGTAATGTTAATGTTACCACAGTTAATAAAAAGTCCAGTTATTATTTGAGGGACTATGTACTGATGACAGTCCAGTAGGCAACAGTTTATGCTCAGATAGCTGGTTTGATTTTCAGTGGTGTCCATGGGATGAAAATTACTTGCAAAATAAAGTAGAAGTAGAGTATTAAAAAAAAAAAAAAAGAAAAAAGGTGAAAAGAGAGCCATGGTTTTGTTTTTGTTTATATGTGTAACTTTTACAGAAGTCTCTTGAGTGTTTATACAGTTGCATAATTTTCATCAAATAGTGGGTCATATTTTCTCAGAAGTAGCTGCTTTGTGGCTTTCACAGCTTCATGGATCTTAAATAATACTAATTTATAAAGCATTGAAGAGTACTTATGTGAAAATTCTTCCTTTTAATTGTCTTGCACTGGAGATCTAAAAACTTAACTCACTTTTGAATTCTGTCAACTGAAAATGCCTCTTCCTCTTCAGTTTTTAAGTTGGTGGTTTTGCATTTGGTCAAACTGACCACTTTCTTTCTTCGTAAAGACAAATAACTGATTAACAAGGTGAAGACTTTGGAGGTCATTTTTACACTTCTCTGTGTATGGTACTATTTTCTTGCAATGTAATGAATTTTACTTGTATAGAAATTTAATTACTTGGATAGACTATGAGTTGAATTAAAAAAATAAAGGATTATTTTTCAAACAGATATTAAAGGAAGCATTATGTAAAAAGCTCAATATTCATTTGAGAGTTTCATGGGTAGAGATCCCACATGCAAAATTACATTGCATCTTCTTATTTTCACAGTTAATTCTTGTTCAGTAGGGTGCTATATTGCCATTATTGCACAACACATCTTTTATGTTAAAAAAGTGATGAGGGAAATGTGGCCTAGACATTTCTAATACCCTATCTTTATCAGGGCAGTTTGAGTACCAGTAACAAGAGCTCCTCTGTGAGCCATTTCCATACTGGATGAGTTCACAGTGCACTTTGATATGTGGCATTGCACAGGCCTTTTTATGTATCAAATGTAATTAGTGACATGACTCATGATAATTACTCATTTTATTGAAGTGCGTTGACTGAGATCCTGCCATGAATAAATATATAGACCAAGACCTTATCCGGTCATTTGAACTGGCTGTTTCCTCAACATGTATGTTTTGTTCTTTCTGCTGCTGACTTTTCAGCATTCTCAATAACACTGCTAAATGAAAAGTTGAGGCAGTCTGTCTCAGGACAAGGCCTTTGTCACACAGATACAGCTTGCTGATTCACAGCATGCTTTTTCATCTCCTCTTACATTCAGATGGCAATGGCCTCAGCAGGCACTAGGTTAAAAGAAGGCTATGTGTTTTCCCCTGTTCATCGAATTACAGATTTGGGGTCTCAGGGATGTAACTGAGGAGTGAAAAATACTCTATTACCATGCAGTCTGATGTTGGAGCTTCTGTCTTGCTCTGAACTGTGCAAATCACAGTAGGTGCATGTTTCCAGTAATGAAGTGAGTGACAGTAATCAACAGAGGGTTTGTACTGTCTGTCTTTCCTCCCTTCCCTTCACATCTGTATTCTTACTCAGTGCAAACTCGGCACAATTGCATTAGTATCATTACTCCATCTGCAAGTGATGTAACTTCTTTCCTGGAAGCAAAAGTCCTGGTTTACTGAAGTTAAGACTCTGGTTTTACAGCAGAGAAAGATAAGGAGTGATAGTTTTTGCCTATTCCGTAAAACTACTGGGACATCACTATACCCTTCAGAGAATTTAGCTGTTCTTTATCATTGTAAATGTAAGTCTCCTTCAGGAAAAAGTCTCCTTCTTCTTGGGTAGTTAAGGGCAGGAAATGCAACCTAAATCAACCTTTTATACAACAGGTACTATATAAGATGTTCGCAACTGCTCCTGTCACTCAGTAAATCAGTTAGGCAAAAGTGAGTGTTACAAGGCTCCCCAATTGTCACAATTAATAATCCAGATTTATTTCCAGAAATACTGTATAAATATTTTAACTAATGATCTTAATGATTTTACTTTCCAAGACAGTGATACAAACATGAAATGATACTTTGAAGATGTGTCCTATTACAATCTTAGGTATTATCTACACCAAACTGTAGCCCATGGTATTTCATCATAATCTGAAAAAAAACTGCTTATTTTTTCAAACCATCTTGACTGACAGAAACATCTCTGGAACAGCATTTCTCAAGGACACAACTCCAGTGAGTTCAAAAAGGGAGTGACAAGAAATGTAGAATCTATTAGGAACTTTGTGTGTTGGTAGGGAGAGGAAGTGAATTTCAGACCTGGTGTGTGAATGCCCTCAGATCACCAAAAGAGTCATTTGAGTTTGGTCTTCAAGGATTTTTTAGGGCTGAGCTCTCAGTTCTTAATTTGGCCAATTTGTAATTAGATCACCATCTCAGGAAAGTAGAATATTTTTAATGACATTGGTAATTCTGGGAAAAGTAGGATACTTCTGAGTTTGGTGTGTGTTTGTGGTTTGTACATAAATACTTTGTATGAGGGTCCTGTTTTTATGTATCTTCTAGTAAAGTAAATTATTTGGTTCTAGCCAAATTTCAAATGCAAATATGATTTTGTGAAATACAACATTAGAAACAATTCGGAATGAATACCCAAAATTTTAACTGTTCTGCTTAATCTTACTCACTGTTCTGGGATAAATTATTGCCTCCTCAGAATTATCTTGTATGATGTGGAGGAAGAGACATCACAATCACCCTGGATTGCCAAGTTACTTAATTGAAAAAAAATGTGTCTTGGCAGTTAATTTTATTTTTTTTAAAAAAACAGAATTAAGAGTAAGCCAAATTCTTTAATTAAGGGTATCACTTTCAGCCATTAAAGCCTTTGCTTTGTAGTTACTTTTTAAATACGTGACATCATAAAATTCACTTTCAATCTCTGTTTTCTCAGATATTGTCTCATCCTAGTATTTCCTTCACAATGTAATAATTCTTGTATTCCTTTACAACTGAGAAGAAAAAAAAGGTCTTGTAAATTCTTACCTGAGAGTACCAGACTTCCTCAGTCAACTTTTTTTCTTGGTAATTTGTTGTTTAGCTTTTTTCCCTTTTGTTTTATACCTTTCCCCTTTATCATTCTTAATGAAAAATACTTTGCTTCAAAGCTTCACATTATGCAGAAGAAATTAATTTCTGTCAGCTCAGAACCGATTAAATTGTTAAAGTATTTGTCTTCCTTTAACATGTGTAAACCAGCCTATATCTCTAAGTCTCACAGCTTAAAGGAGCTGCAGAGTTAGATTTACAGGGATAAAGGAAATACGTGAGGCAAGAGTCTGATCATTCATTTGGTTCAATGACTGGGAACGATGAGATTAATTTTCTTTCCTTCTTATGTAACAGACTAAGAATGCAAAGTTTTGAACAGCAATATGAGGAGAAAAATATAAACATGTATGCATACAAAAATTAATATTGTAACATAGAACAAAGAAGGGAAGGTACTGGGATGGAGGTAATGATAATCTTACAGTAATTTATTTTTAATACAGAGAAATGTATGTTATAAACACTGTATCATAAATACATCACTATGTACACCTGGATTTTCTGCTTTTTGATCTCAAGCCTTTCATTTGATGTGAACCTAAAACAGATAAACAAAATACCTGAAAACAGCTACTGATCTCAGAAGAAAAGAGTGTCCTTCCCTTGTCCAATACTGAGCCACAGCCAGATGGGGAATGAAACATCATGGTGTTTTATTTGGGCCAAACGCTGTCACCCACTTCTTTGGCATTTCTGGTGCATTTCAACAGCTCAGGGTAGTTCATAAAACAATTAATTTCTACAGTTCTCAGAAATTTCTCCTTGTCTGATATAACCAGTCTGCATGCCTGTCATTGCAATCCTCTGAGATAGTCTCTGTGGTAATATGTTGAGTGCTCTTACACACGCGGTATCAAATTAGCATACAAAAATGTGGGCACTTGCTTCTTCAGAATGGCACTTTCTGTTTTTCTAATATCAACCAATTAAGATGTTATTTTCAAGGACTGGTTTGGCATTTTTTCAAAAATTTTGAGCCTGAAAGGGATTTAGCTGGCATGGAGAGCTGATCCCAGGCTTAGACTTTTTGATGGCTTCAACGTGAATACAGCTGGAATTTTTTAAGCTGATTCCACTAAAATCCCACTTCCTGCCACTGTTAAAAATAATGCACCATTATTTTCTTTTTTTTTTCCCAAAGCAGAAAAATGTACAGCAAAGACAAGAGTTTAAAGCCCTCATGAGGTGTTTTATTGAGGTTTGTGTTGGGGAAATAAATCTGTGAGTACATAGCTATAAAATGTGAAAATGAATATGCCTGTAAAGCCATTACCTCTAATTTAATAAGTTCCAATATTTATAGCTTTGATAAGTCCCTTTTAAATGAGCTATGTGCTAGCCATTCTTTTCTCCACTAGCAATCTTGTTTATCCCATGGGTATTTGCAAACACACAACTTCTTCAAACACAATTTTCGAAAGCAGAGTAAAAAAAAGAATCAAATATCTGTGCTTTTATTCAGTAGATGTTCCTTCAAATGCCCTTTTTACTGTTTCCTGATCTTAGTAAACTCATAAGTTCACAAAAGCAGCTGAAACACACTGCATGAAACTACAAAAATAATTTAAAGCTTTCACCTGTGGTCAGGTATGCACTAGTGGTGTTCAGAAAATGAAGCAAGGAGAAGACTTAAAAACGTGACCAGCATGGTTTGGCCCATCAGCCAGGTCTAACAAATGATGAGGTTTTTTCTGGTCCCATCTTTGCTTGAACAGCATATGCTTCTGAACAGTGTAAGTTTTTCCTCCCTCCCCAGCATCCTGAAGATGAGCAGTAAGATCATGAGGCACTGGCATGGCACTTGCACAGATATCTAGATTGTTGTTTCATTTGTGTGTGTGTATGCAACTGGATTAGTTTAAGTAACTTCATAAGTCCACTTTCATAAAAGTAGGCACTGGGGGAGAGAGGCAAGCACAGGAATTCAGCACCTCCCCAGCAGCTGGGGAGAGCAGACCACCCTGATGCAGGACCTCTGAAGAAGGTTTTATAGAAGAGGGTTGTGCCAGCTGAATCAATACTAGGGCAGGTTTTGTACCTACCATGATGATTTATGTAGATATGGGTCTGTGTATGATCTAATAAAATTTAATGCTATTTTTTTTAAAAACAGCCTTTCTTTGGGTTGTGTTTGTTTGCAGATATAGGAATCTGCAACAAATGGTGACTTGCTTTTTATTTGCTGTTTCAAAGAAAGATACATTTCATTCCAGATTCTCAGGGTGTCATCGGCAAAGAACTTTCCCAGATGCATCCAGCACTGTGGTACAGCTATGAGATACCTCTATATTACTATTATTTTGTTTATATCATTTTAATAATATATTTATGCTTCTACTTTATGCGTATCATTGTTGGGTTTTTTGTTTTGGCATTGGGGCAGGCATCAAACGCTGACAATGAGGCAGTCTGTCATTGTATTCTCAGTTCTTCTCTTATCGTCGGTCCTTAAAGAGCAAAAAAAAAGTCTGTCTGGACTTGTCCATAAAGCAAGCAGATGAGTTTTGTTTTTTTTTCACTTTGTGTGGTAACTGTGAAGGACCTTTGCTTTAAGTTTGTGAGGAGACAATGGTATTGGGGGGGG